>PVMI01023680.1:0-13384 GCA_008528875.1 Aulacorthum solani
TAACTAACTCTTAAGAGTGATATACATTATATTTTCAAGTTTACTGACCATGCTAAAAAAAATGTATAAACATTTATGTTTACGAAAAAAAATATCGAAAATCAAAAATGTCTATAAATAGGTCAAAGGCCAAAAAAATTATAATTACTATAAATTCTTATTTTAAAGAGTAATGTTCATTTTTAATTTTTACCTCTCAAAATCACCAATACAATTCACTTTACTAGCAGTAAACATGGTGAAGTTGAAAATTAAACCATTTTTTTTACCTACTGCAAAGCGACTGTACAGTGTGCAAGACTCGAAAAAAAAATGACAAATGCTCCACTCAGAGTCTTAAATAAAGTAAACCGGTTTAATGTTATAGCATGTTTGTACAAGTCTATTATGTCATATGAGAAAAATTTTAGAAGACAAATAATATTAATGTGGGTACCTATATGGTTATGAGTCGGATAAAATTCACTTCGATGTGTAAACGCAGAATACAAATAATTATTATATTCGTTCCAAGTCTTTTATTTGTTTATTAAATATTACACAATTAAACCTAACTATTGTGTTGATATATTTTATAATCGAAATACATACGTACCACGTACATACAACATAAATAATATATTACAATGTATAAACTATAAGTGTTTCACTAACAACTTGCATTAAGCTGGTGGTTGTAGTGGCAGGGGGGGGGACCAAAACTCCATTAGGTATTCCAGTACAATACAAGTATAGACTCTCGAGAGCTCCTGTTATTAAATAGCTATTTCTAAGATATCGTATAGTTTGTTATTCAATAAATTAAAATGAATAATACTTATTGAACTTTACGTACCTACTACCAACAATTTATTTGACATACATATCAGAGTGGTTTATAATTTTTTTTTTTTTTTAAATACCAATGTTTAATTTATATTTATGTTACTCGCAAAAGTTGCAAATTTTTGTAAATGATAGTGTTTATAAAGCTTATAGATTTTCTTCATGTAAATTCGGTATCTATCAATGGTTAGAATAGCAAAGTAGAATAATTGTACGTAAGCGTATTATTATGGCATGTAATTTTACGTCCGAAAAAAAGGTATTAATATTATTTTGTTGTATGTTTATCATTTTCGTAGGTTTATTTTAATAATCGCAATTTATTTATTTATTTGAATTTCTAGTCCAAGAAATGTACAAATATACAGTGTGTCATTATAATTATTTATTATTACTCTTTTATTTTAATTTTCATTTAATTTTTGTCGAGATTAAATTTCAAAGAAAAGTTTGTAGACACGGGTGTTTATGAACGCTTACTTGGTATTGCAATGCTTGCTAAACTTGATTGATTTCAATCTAATTTTTATAAAATTAAAAACAAATAGGTACAATAAATTTCAAATTTTAGCAATCTCATTTACTTCAAAAAATGTATATACATTTTTTGCTACAATTTATGATATTAACATTATTTATTTGTCATTATAAGGTATCCTTAATACGGTGAGTATCAGAATTTAAATCAGATGACTGTACTATGTCATCTAATAAGTCTAAAATTAAAAAACACAAAATGGTACCTCCGATTAAGGTTCTTAATAATCAAACAATTAATGACGAATCTACATCATTATATTCTGAATGGTAACAACTAAACAAAAGTAATTGCAGTTAGCTCCCTCTCCACACAGTCCACTCCAGCCAACAAAAAGTAAAACTTTTTCTCCCAAATTCTTTTTTTTATATTATCAGAAAACCTAATATCACCAATCATGATGCCACAAATCAAAATAAATTTAATTACACAATTACTTAAAATCAAAAGAATACCATCCACTGAGTACCAGTATATTATATGGAAGTAACAATTAATGCCATTAATCTTTGATACACAATTTTCGATTTAATTGGACTGGAAAGCTTTATCTGTAAATCAATCACGACGTATTTAAATATGCAAACAGTCAAACAGATACCCCCGATAACTATAGAATACTTGTTAACTTTTTGTGTGTAAATGCAAATTATCACATCTTTCAACTTCCGTTTGATCAATCACTCAGATAAGCTATTAAAAATATTCACTCCTCAACTGATTACACCGAAATTATGTCAATAATAAAAGTAATAGGTTTTACCTGAGTAAATAGGCAAGCATTTGTTTCATACAAATTACAAAATTATCTCTACCTACTCTTATTTTGTTTTGTTTACATTTTTAATTAATCAATTAGTGAGGAAATATTTAACATATACCTGCTCTATACTAACCACGAAACTCAAAATATTAGAACTACATAAAATCCGTAAAATTGATCAATTCCAAGACTGACACTCGTATGACCCTACTTTGTCCTCTCTTCACAATGCTGATATCTACTTTTTTAATTTTAAACTAACTCCTGATCCTCCTGTGAAATGAACATTTTCTAAAAAACGTGTTGACAAATTCTCAATTGCGTTTCAAGAAAAAAATTATTTATATCAATCTGAAACACATTTTTAAAATAACTATTCTCACTACTTAACATATTATTGTTCTTACAATACAAACTATACTAATAACACTTTTCGCACTGCTCATCTGGTGGTGATATAAAAGGAAAACATACCAACCCAACATGGTTTCTGTTCTACGAATTTTCAGGAAAACTCAATTTACATAGCTAAAGATGCAAACACTTTTAAGTTATTTCACCTCCTGCTTACTGATCAATATCTCTTCCAAAACGACCCGGTATAATAGATATATTTGTAACAATAATAATTTCAAATATACTCCACTGCACAATCATAAACCTTCTTGCGTCGTGTTATGATCATTCAACCCCCACATTTTTCTCTCAATGGATTGCCAACTTTTACGATCCTTCGTTTATACGTTGTCACTATCAAATAAATAAATGTTGTTATCGGTGTGGGCAGCAAAGAACAAACAACAAATATGTCCATGGTGACTTTCACACAAAAAACCCAGACATACCCTAGAAAACTACAGAAACAAATACTATATTAAAGACTAAATCACTCACTAAATAACTGATACTGGTTTCTCCAAAAAACTTCATTATAAGAATAAGGCATATAATATTGTAACATCTGATTTATGTAATGCTTATGGAATTTGGATGCACTCAGAAAAAAAACATAATTTACAAATACAGAAAATGTTAAAAATATTGTATACATATTAAACAAATAGTTATATTAGTATACTTTTATATAGTGGCAAATGCAACTCATCTTTATATCAAAACACAAATGAAATAAATATTGCTGTTTATGTTAAGCGGAGTTATATTTTATAATACATAGTTGTTAGTTGTGAATTACGTATGACTTAATAAAATTTTATTGACGTATTAATTAATTATTATTATTTTTTAAAATGTAAATTGCATATTTAAAAATGCATACAACTACTTGTCCTTGAATGAGCTTATAAACTATTCAAAAATATTTTTTTATAACCATATACGGTTCAATTGTATTATATTTTGTAACTTAAAAATAAAGGTTAATATCATTTTATATTTAGGTGTACAAAGCGTTTTTAATGCATTTCGAGTGCATCTTCATTAAAGTTGAGTTCAAAAAATAATACAACTGGTACTCATAGTCATTATCATTCATTCGATTACATTGTTTATGTTATACGAGCTGAAAAAATAAAATTAATAATTTTAATTCGTTGTATACTAGAAATCATTACGATATTGTATATAACCCTACATAGTACGTCCTATATATTATTAAAAATCATATGAAGTATGCTATATGTCACTATTATTTTTAGTATGATATATAGTAAGTACTTATCCATATTTCTTGAAACGATACCCAATTTTTCCGTTTAACAGTACAATTATATACACTATATACACAATTATTTTTATTTTACAATTTAGTTATAATGGTTATTAGCATTCTTTTCACCAAAAAATGATTTAAAATGATCTATACATACTCGATTTCTTAATTTTTCTTGCATAAATGGTTTGAACATTGCAAACACCATGTTAAATATGTACGGTTGATTAACGATGTGCACTTCTTTAAGTCTTGCGGGCATTGAATACTGAAATGAAATGTTTTATTAAATTAGTAGGTAAATAATGTAATATAAAATGTAGAACGAAGACCAACATTACTTCTATGATTTTAATTAAAATTAGTTAGCACTTAATAATTATTAGTACACGGGTATTAATAATAATAATGCATTTTTATTCACCATCTTGATTTCTATGTATTGAGCAATACTGGCGAAAAAAAGCTCTACCGATTGTTTTTAATGAAATATTATACAATATAAATATATAATTGTTATATTTATATTATATTTATTAAATACATTTTAGTTCATTTTTAATTTTGCACAGTTTGTATTTTTCTTTCAGATTAGTAATTACTTTTTTTACTGTATAGGTACTTTATTATGACATTTTTATTTTCCCTTTTTTTTTGTTCAAATATTAGTAAAATAATAAAGATCATGTTACAAATCGTCAAAAAAATGTATTAATATTGACTTTTAGATTTTATCTTAATAGGAATAAATAATTGAATAGTAAAAGCATGAGATACAAACAACCAATCACGTTTTTTGTACTTTTCTTAGTATTTTTAAAAATAAATAATACTGAACAATTTGGTTTAGATTAGTTTTTAAATTGTGATTTTTTTTATTCACTTAAGTGTTTGTCTCCAGTGCTCAAGAAAACTATGTAGCTTATAATACATAAGTAAAAAAAGCTATATAAAAAAAAAATTATTTTAACTTATAGTATAAAATGTATTAAATATGGATATTACTTTAAAATCATTTTTTCTGAATAATTATGCATATTATAATTATTTGTTATTAATAACTTTAAGGATGGAAATTAAAATACTATTTGTAGATAAATTTGAATCATTGTTTCAATATTAATGTTTATGTGTTCTTTGTTTTGTACTTCCTTCGAATGCATGTTTAAGATTTTAATTACGAAAAATAAATTATGATGATTTTCGAAAACTATAAATGATAAATTGTATATATTACATCATTATAAATGACATGAATACATAATATAACTAATTTCATCTATTATAACTTTATTTTAGTAATTAATAGAATAATTATATGTATCATTAGGTATAACAGGATTATAATTTTCTCAATTTATTATCGTATAATAATATAAGCCTTGTGACTAATAATTATAATTCACAACTATACCAATAAACATATGTTATTTTTATGCATATCTTTCCCATAATTAACAATATATATTACACATGGATTATATACTTCAGCGCGACTCTCGGATGAATAAATAATATTTTAGCGGTGAGAAAATGTGTTTAAGTTTTTTTCGTTCATTGTTCGCATAATGAAATGGGACCATTAGATTTTATAGTCTTATTATGTATTGCTTAACAAAAAAAAAAAATTAAACCGAATTGTATAGGTAGAGCTTTATTCTTTATAGCCTCGTTATTTTATCAAAACAGAATCAAGAATTGTTTTACTTATATGATTGGTAAATAAGGTACCTTTTACCTACATGTAATCTAATCTAGTATGTTGGACGGGATATTTTATGATTATTATTTTATATCACTGCATTTTAAGGTGTGCTTTTGACATTTACTGATTCAATGATTTTAATTTAGTAACTTTGACGGAGTCCAATTAATTGCATTTTTTAATATTAGTAACCCAACTAACGTGTGGATGCTGAACCCGTAAATATAGTATTATGTACATTGTACATGTAACCCTAAGTTGAAATGTATAGGGACACTTTATTTCAACAAGTTTTGCCTGAAGGTGTACCCACGGAAAAAAAATCACTGGCCCATCCTGGGGAAATATTTATTAAATAATATTATAAAAAGCAACTGTCACCAACCGATAATCATTTATTAATATTATTGAAGTTAACTTTAAGTTAATAGCCGATGTCATCATATTAACCCTAGATCGCTAACCATAATTCGATGTGACGAACACTGATAATTTAACCTAACCTAACCTTTTAGGCATTTTATCTAATGTCATTAAACCCCCCTTGTATCTCTTATATATTATAGTATGTTCAATATACATCCCAATACAAATTATTTTTTTTAAAAATGAGGAAAAATGTTTTTTTTTACTTGTATTATTTACAATAAAACTATCCAAAAGTTTAATTGCTGTGTTTTATTAAATTATTATTATTTTAATTGATGGTTTATTAAATTTAACCAATGAAAAATCGTTAATTGTTCATAATATTTATAGTATTCGTCATATTGACGAATGGTTAGAAATAAAGGTGGATAAATAAGGATAGATATCTAGGGTTAATTTACTACAGTTCAACTGAAAATGTACTTATAAATCAATATTTATACACATTCTCATATAATGCTTAGTTATAAATTGAATGTGCTATTTTTTTTTTACATTTATCATAAACTTAAAGAGGGGGGAAATGTGTGGTTTTAAACTTTTAAATCCTATGTATTATTATAATAAGTAACTATTTACAAAGAGCATAATAATATTTAAGTGCATGAAGGATATGAAAAAAATGATTGGCACTAGAGCTAAAATTATACAAATTATTATAATCGACATTTCGATAAAATATATAAAAATAAAAAACTGGTTAAATTATATTATAATTATTTTTTTATGGATAATAACAACCACAGGCGCAGTATCCTGCAATTAGATAGGTCTAGGAATAAAAACAAAGAACATTGTCTTTACCTGTATCCAGTCCAAAACCAGTTTAGCGAAGTTTGGCGTGAATTGCCACACGTGGTTTATAGTCAGACCTTCAAAGTCCACCAACAGCACAGTGCCCGACACTTGAGTTCTAGGCTCGAGAATAGCGGCTTCTATCACCAGCTCGACCCCGCGAAAGATCTCTGTCAGCGAGCAATTTTTAACTTTCCACCTCTCTATAAGAAACGCAAACAAATAAATTTCTGATCGTACAGTGTTCGATTAACAATATTGTAATGACGGTGAGGTGCTTATTGGTCATTATATTATAATCGTAATTTATTCACTGCTGTCAATGCAGTATGTAGCACAATATGTCTCGGCGCTATCGATTGAAAGCTTGTTTTTCGTACACATTAATATTGCAATTTATTATAATATTATTACTATTAACACAATTATTATTTTGAAAAAAAAATATAGCTCATATACAATACACAATTGTTAGTGAACTTTTAAGAGCAACGAATTGTGTGTAGTTATAAAATGTTTAATGTATAATATATTATTACACACATGCATAGTATTATAATGAACCTATTTAGTTTCTACTTATAAGTACTTACCTCCTACTTATACTTCCAATATTAATAGCTACCAAGTTTAATTGGTTAGGTGTATTAAATGTACTATCAGTTACATACCCATCAAATAATGATACCCCAAAACTTTTCTTATATTTTTATATACATGTAATTAAAAAAGCGAATACTTATGAGATATTTGTAAAATTAAATAGGCAAGCAGCTGGACCAGTGCGGGCCAGTACAATTACCTTGTACCACAATTTATACATGCTTTTATTGTTTTTAATTTTAGGTTTAAAATGCTAAAATATCCAGCATTGTAGACCATCTAGTCTGGGTCACGGCCCTTGGGGACACATTACTCCGTCACTTCGGCATATGCATTTATTTACATTTATACGTTTTAATTGATGTGTCATTAGCCATTGATGAATAATTTTACTTCCAAATAAAGTTCATAAAATATTTTTACAACAAGTATAATAATTATTATTTAGACGTACGTCCACATTCTGTGATCAATATTCTTCTTCCGTGTTGATCACGCGATGGTAAGACTGTAAGAATATTCTGAGCAAAGACGTTTTTTTCTAAACTCGGCAGTAAGTCATTGCAGTACTTTGGATTTTTCTGGCGTAATTTGTACAAAAATTTCACCTAAAGACGAATTTTTGTTATAAGTAAAATTACAAAATGCAAAATAAAATAATTAGTTAAGGAAACAACGCTAATAATTAATTTTAGTGTATTATATCTGAATATACAAGGCAATTTTAACCATAATGAAAAATAAATATTAATTATCATTTAAAAGTGATAATGATAAACATAATGTAAAATCATATATTATGTTAAGACTTATTCTCCAAATTGAACAAACTAAGATTTGTGTATTAATCCTTGTTTTACATAATTCTAAGTAAATTTCTCTAAATTAGTTTTTAAAATCGTGCTATATATAATAAAAAATAAAATACCTAATGATAAATGTAATAATGAATAAAACTCATTCAAGGAGACACAAACTATTACGTTCAAAAAGGCAAATTCAATCAATTAGTTAATTATGTTTGGTCCTGTATAATATACTCGTATAATGCGTGATTATAATATTTTCGTATAACGTAACGTAGGTAGGTTCATGCAAACAAAGAATACTAACTCTTTTGAATGCACTTTCCGGGTAGAATTTGCAGACTCTCAAGAAGGCTAACAAGTACAGTTCTGTGGTTTCGTCAGTAGGAAGGTAAAGTTTTTTCTCTTCTGCAAAACAAAAAAAATAAATAAATAATTTATGACAGACATAATATTATTATTAGAAACGTATCAAAAACGCGTAAACTCAATAGTATAGTATAGGTAATAATAATAATGTTGTAAAACGTATTCAGTGGCTCTGGGTTAGTGCTCAGACAAATCCATGACATCATAATATATTATGGTATACGATTTCGTGAATAACTGCAATAACTATTAAGTGCGTTCTGTAATATTATGCACATGTAAAACAGTCTGCAGGATATCGACAATAATATTATTATAATATTATATAATTATATATTCATATAGATGTCTATACATTTTATGATATATGACGTATGCAATACGCACGACGCAAACATTTTCCATGCGATCGTAACAAGATTTATTTGTTTACATTCGTAATTCATTGTATTTATTTACTCATTCATTGTACTGTAACAAATCAGCACTCAGTGTTTGTGTGTGAGACTCCTCTATTCATAACAGGGGCAAAAAAATAAAGCTTACAAGTTACAATACACTCACGTATTGCGGTGTTTTCCCGTGGTTTATGTGAGCGTTTTTATGAAGAGAGCACATTAAACGACCAAAAGAATTGTAAAATATATTGTTGTGAAGAATATACGTGCCCCCTAGTAGTGTATTGTGTTCAATTGTGAGTTTAATTTATTTTTAATAATAATAATTTAATATGTTGAATACACAATTTAAAAATGGTTAAGAAATAAAATGTTAGATTTTTCAAACGGAAAATCATTGTATGCGAACACATAAAAACAGTGCAGTAGAAAAGTGTTTACTTAAAAATATATAGGTGTATAACAAATGGGTATATTTGCTATAAGTGGACAAAAAACATGTAATTTCAAATTGAATAAATAATTTATGAAACTAATTATATAATGGAGTATACTATATAGTACATATTATATACCATGTATATACCATGAAATATTTAAAAATATATTTTAGTTGCTCGTTTTGCATAAGTAACGCAATTAAAAAAAAAGTTATTTGTTTATATTATATTTGTTTCACTGTTTAAAACGTTTATGTGTTGATATTTTTTTGTACCGAAATTATTAAAAAGTATACCAATTAATAAGTTAGTACATTATTTCATTCAGTGAAATATTATGAATCATAATGACCTAATTTGCAAGTTTTTTGATTAAATTTTTTTGGATAGTGTTTTTCTGTTTTCAATCATTACAGTTACAGATAATTACAATAAACTACTGAACAATCATCAGAAAATCACTTCAATATTTCTTAAAAACCTTTTTTGTTATTTTTGAGTGGGTCAGTTTTTTGACAACTATAGTAATATTAGTGAAAATATTGTTGATTTCAGTTATCGTACTAGAGCTGCATTTATTTGCTAATAAATAAATATGATGTAACATTTTTAAACATAATAATAAAATATTTACAGCCAGAATATATAATAAGCACTGCACAAAGGTTGGCTCATTGAGTCATTGATGAATATTTATTTTATCGCAGTGTCAAAACCATCGATAGGTAAATTAATATCGACAGTAGATTTGTATATTTGAATTTTGGAAATCAGTAGTAACGTATTAATTCCTAACGTAAATCTGCGAAAATAATCGATTCGTATAAAACAAAATGCGGCAACACAAAATACATGTAATCAAATACGAACTCAATAAATAAGTGCACCCATGACCTGTACCAAAGAGAGGAAACGTTTCTTCGCATTATCAGAAAACTGATTTTGTTATTACAAATGTCTGCATTTTATTTTTATTTTCTTAATAACATCATTCCCATTGCATTGTGACGACAGATTTCTCATTTTTATAAACATCTAAAATATAGACTTGTGCGTTCTTTAAAATAACCTCTTCGAAGTCGTTTAATAGGCTATAAAGGAAATACATGTTGGAGATGTATGGCGCACCGTACTGGTAATAAAAATCAGCAGTGCAATTTTAGTGCAACATTATGTCAGAACTCACGAATGTTCATTAAAAGTTAACGACATGTTGTTAAATGGCCGTACCATCAAAAAATAGTTTTGGCACCATCGAAAACTATTTCATGGAATATGTACGTGTATAAATCTGATGATAAATTCAATTTACGATTTAATAATGAGTATATCAGTGTCTGGAGAAAATATAATATACTTTCAAAACATACTCCATAATGCACGCGGAAAAAATATATATTTTGTGCAGTAAAAAATTTTACATACATATCTGTGGCATGACTTTTGCACTGTGTTGCATGTTCATTATATTATTATTGTACTTGAATGACACGTACAGAAATATTAACATAAATAAATACGTATTTTATTGATTTGTAAATTTATTGTAAATTTGTAACACATAGCCTATAAAATAAAATGAACTAAATTAATACAGTATAGAAACTACAATAAATTCAAACAAGAATTTAGTTAGTCAGTAGAATTTAGTAGTATAGAACAAAAATAGACGCTGATTGCAAAAATTTAAGATAGAAAAAATACCATTTTGTTATTTAAAAAATTTTCTTTTTTAATAATAATTATGGTATTATACATTATAATAATATGTAATGATTTAACTTTTCTACAGTTTACATTTGAGATTTAAAAAAAGATCATTTTTTTAGAACTTTTTTAAATAGATATTTTAGTGAAGTTGACTGGGTACTGATTTTAATGAAAATATCAATAAGTCAACTAACGCTTAACATCCTGAAAATAATTATATTGTTGTATTTAAACACTTTCCGAAAGTACAGAAAACATTATTGTGAATTATAACACCAATACGGCAATACTTTTTAGTATAATAATATCTACAATAACACTCAAATCTTAAATAAAACAGCTGCGTTGTTAGGTACCTATCGTAAATGATTTTGGGTAAAATTAATTGAGAAAGGCAACGTTAATGTTATTCCAACAACAAAATATATCTTCTCTTATCCGTGCGAGAGTTTACGATTTTTGATTTTCTCACACTTAAGTTACTCCAAATTATAATTTGTTAATCTCGAATAAACGGATTCGTGGAATTAAACTTTAGGCGTTTTACTTTCGAGACAGGTTCTTCTGCAGAGTTTCCGTTCGCGAGCATAAACACGATGTTTTGAATTTTTCTTTCACAGTTTTGTTGTGAATAAAGGCGAGGGGAGACCAATACACTTGTTGTCAAACACACGCAGCAACAATAATTATTATGGCACGAGAAATTTTAATATTTGGTTTTCAATTTTTTTTTTATATTTTTTTTTACTGTAACACATGTGTGGTGACGAGGGATTAAAGACTTTTGACGTATTTGACGGCGTTCAACGCCAGGCTCCGACCCTGTGTTCTGAAAATCTTAAGTACCTCTGACTACCACTTTTATACACATTTTACACATGCAGACAATGTGTATTATTTTTATTATTATTATGCATACACACACACACACACACACACACACACTAGTTACTAGCGAATAATAAAATTAAAACTTGTACTAAAAATAAAACTACTTCTGCCAATATACAACTTCTGTTAGATTACGTTTTGTAACTGCAACACAAGTGGGTCGACCGATAACCTGCAGATCGCCTCGCTATAACGACACCGTAACCTAATTAGCGTTTGCTAGAGAGAAATATTATACTTTTGTTGATATAATACGTACATTATCAGTAAACCGGTCAATATACTCCATAGTCGTCATTATATTATATTATTATATTTGTTTGATCTTCGAATTTGGATTGATTGGCAAACTTGTTTCCCTTATTTTATTTTATTGTAATTGGCAGTAATTTAATTGAAAAATAGATATCATTAGCGCAGTAGGTACACGTCGTTTGACTTTTACAAATTGTATATCTCAGACTCTGTATAGTGAGGTTAAGTATAGGGTTTCAATTGGTTTATACCTCGCAACCAAACGTATTCCGAAATTAATTTACTATCTAACGTTTACTTTTATATTGTTTGTTCCTTATCGACTACGTTATTTTTGAATGATAATTCTTTAGACAATAAGTCAAAAAGACAATAATGGCAATAATGTCCAATGTAATAAATTTTAAGTTGAAAAAGATTTATAATAGGTATAATGCATAAACATTTTTTTTAAATAGATTTAAAAAATTAAAATTGAATTGAGTTTGAATAAAAAAAATATATCTTTTAGTCACTTTAGGTTAATTTTTTTCTGGCTCACAATTGGCTGAGAAAGGATTCGTTAACCATGTTTTATATTATGAATAGGCTTTTGTGTTTCATCAGAAAATACATAAGATGGTTCATACACTGTATTTATATAGATACATTAATTATAAATCTTTTAGGAAAACAGTATTAACAATATGTATGCAGCATATTTTTTTAGCCATGACTCTTATGATTTTTTAATAGAGAATCGTAACATAAAGATACAGTTTTTCTAATTTAGCATGTCGATCAAAAAATGAACGTTTAAATATATTTTTGAGTAATCAAACAGTATTATAAAATATAATGATGCACATAATAATAAGAAAAAAATGTGCTAAGAAAGTTATTGTGAATTCATTTGAGTGAATTATATGTTTTTCGCAAGACAAAAAATTAATAAATACTCAACATTAACAAAAATATAACTTAATTCAATTTTATACAAAAATAATATTGGTGTTATTATGTAGGGAAGACACTTAGTTTCTTAAGAAACTTTTCAAGCCTTTCAAAAAAAAAAAAAAAAAAAAAAAAAAAAAAAAAAAATTAAATAAAAAAATTTAAAAAAAAAAAAAAAAAAAATTACCCAAATTAAAAAAAACAAAAAAAATTTTTTAAAATTTTAAATTTAAATTAATTTAAAAAAAATTA
>PVMI01023705.1:0-14087 GCA_008528875.1 Aulacorthum solani
AATAATTGTACATAGAGTCAAGTACTTATACGTTATCAAATACATTAAAGTCTGATCTTAATACCTATGTAATCGTACGATGCGTTCTAACTAAATTTACATACTCATATACAATCGTTTAAATAATACCAAAAATATAATTATTTTATTATTTTATTAATAAAATAAAAAATGAATTTAAAATTGTGTCAACATAATAACGGGAATGAATTCAATACCTATACTTTAATGCTTGGCTATAAGTTATAATAATGTATTGGAATCGTAGTATATTATCAACATATTTTCTAAAATTTTAGTGGATTTATAATTTATTACTGTGATATAAGTTCAATTCAGTATAGATTTATGGTTAGAATAGAGAAATACCTAAAGATGCAGTGTACCTACCTAAATATATGTTTTCCTGTAAGATATATATTATTATTTTTTGTTTTTAATATTTACCCACGTATACAAAAATGGAGTCATCGGACTGATCGATTGAAGAGATTAAAACCATAACCCGTGAAACGAACACACGCACTCTGTATATTATTATATTTGTATATAGTACTATAGTAATTAATTCGACATTTTACGGACCGCAGTGTAATCAGGTATACTCGAAAACATTGTTTTTTACTTAAAAAGTATGATGCAGTCTCGGCGACAGATACCTGCATCGATTGCTCGACAGCGCGTCGCGTTCACTTGTCGAATAGATAGACATTCAAAGTACAACCGTCGAGATCAATTATAATGCGGCCAATAAGAGGTGCTCACTTTGGATACACTCTATAAAAATAGTGATATTTCCGTACACAACAATATTTTAGGAAAACGTGACCGCTGTGCTCTGCTCGAAATAACGGGTTATGTTTACGGTTATTATGTTATGATACAGAAATGAGTGTACCACCGACAGATGACGTGTTATAATTTTATAAATGTATATACCAACAGTATTTGAATAAACATAACTTACTGTACTTACTACATGACCATAAAACGATGTAATTGTACGACAGCGAAGATCATAATATTATATTTTATAGAATATCGTACTAATGTGTTTGGCGAGTCATAAAAACAAAAAACGGAACGGTATAATATTATTATTATAAGAACTCGAAATAGTTTATCAACTATTTAATAAAACTGGTCGTAGGTAATATCATCGTCGCGAACTGTTTGGCAACCACGCGGACGGAATCGAACAGGTAGGTTTTGCGGACTGCGGTGTACCTATGTAGAATATAATTCCGTACTAAGTATAGTTTCGACGATCGATTGAAATGTGCGAAAACGGAACAGGTCTTCGTCTCACTTGTATATTCAATAAACGATAATATATAATGTATTTGAGCGGATACCGCAATGTTGTGTTGTACCGCATCGCCGCCGTTATATAGCCACGGTGAGGGAAAATTGTACAGATTATTTAATCGAAAAGAAGGGAAAACAAATGTTGCTGTAATGCACATTTTCACGATACTATTCATTATTATATGCACCTGTAGTACGGTACGTAATAATGACAGATATTACCATAATATATCGCGGTAAGTGTCCAGCTGAGACTGTGTAATGCCGTTTTTTTATAAGTTGACAAAAGTGCTGCACTTGACGCACGTGCTGCAGTGTCGAATCGATGCAACTCAAGGACAACGACATCGATTACTTGTGAAAAATAATTTAATAGGTAATACTTGTGTTAGACGTTGTGCGGAAATGTGAACAGTCAAAGCAGTCGGGGTCGGGGCCAGGCGTGAGGTATAATAATTAATCGCACAGAGTAATAGGTTTTGGAATCTAGTTTCATTTTGTCCCCCCTGAAAATTACCTTATGGACACCGATGCTTTAGACCAACCGTTATGTAGGTGCCTTTTTATATACTTATAATCTATTATTTATTGAAAAATAAATAGATTATGTAAAATGTGTTCTACCTTATATTATAAGAATGCAAAAGTATAACACATTTTGTAAAAGATAACTAAAATTTTTGGTCTCGACGCAAGTCAAAATAAAATTAGATTATTTTATACATTTTCTTGCATAATTAATACAGTGTTTTCTTATTGCTAATCATAGAAATTATGTAATCAAACATAATTTGAAAATATTCTTTTAGATTTTCAATATTATTTAAAAATAACATTTTAAATATACGTTTTAACGTCCATTGGCGATTTGAGCCTTAGGCAATCCCCCACGCTGGTCCTGACATCTGTATTGTAATACATTATACATATACTTATATATAATACACCTACCTATTATATTATCGATTATATTTGTTTTGTTTGATGGCACTGACTCACGAAGTCACTCGATAACATCATTATATTATTATAATTTATAATAATGTTATGTAGAGTAGGTACATATGTAAGTGAAAACATTGCGTTTTCGAAAAATAAATGTAAAAACCGTTTACGTAACGTCGTGCTGATATAGGCAATAGGCACACTATTCACTATTGTCACATCAGTCAGCTTTCGAATGCGTACCTGTTACAATAGTCAGCAGTCTATAGAGTGAGGGTGTCTAGTCTGCCCAGACCACCACTCTTCTTAGATTTAGATTTTTCTTATAAGAGAAACATCAAAATTGCCTATTTAAAACTCCTTACAATGCTGCGGGTCCTACGATAATAATACTAAAGTAATTATATAATAAATTATATTTTTAAGAGTTCTCCGTGATTTAATCACACATGTTTCAATGTTGTTATATTCGTCAGAGTGTGACGGGTGCGTGTATCATAAATAATGAATTTATTTTAATTTTATTAGGTACTTTGCATACAGTTAGAAAATAAAAAACTGTAAATCCTTAATAATATCGAATAAAAACGATACACAAAGCTCTAATAAGCTCCTAAATAGGTTAACATATTGAAATTACATATTGTGACAATTTATATTTAACAGTGACATATTTTAGTTTTGAAACTATTTTGATGGGCCTGCACAGTACAAAAAAGTGTTTAAAATACTTTAGGACACTTAAGTTTAATGTACGCACATCATCATCAGTAAGGACCATAATCTAAAACCGTGATAGGAACCATTATTTTTTTTGAAAAATAAAAAAAAATATGCAAGAAATTGAAATATTGCTTTAATCATTGGTATTATAAAATCAATGCTTTAATGAACGAAGGTCGAGCGCCTTGAACAACATTCGTATAGGCAAATTGTTTTATATTTTGGTATATTGATGGCATGTTGCAATAATATAAGCATATTATTTTATGTAAGTTAATATTGATGAAATAAATTGAGTACCAAGGTGATGAAACGTGTATTCAATAAAATACTGTACATTTTGCATTGATTTGATTTACGTTAATCTGTTCTCACCTCACCTCCAATTGTGGGATATTTTTACCCCGGACAGTTATAAAAACATAATATATAAATGTGTACATTATTATTGTACAGTTTGATGTAAATATAAAATAAGTATTGTTTTGGTTTAATAAGGTTTGGTGAGTATTGATAATTAAGTAATTTTTTTGAGTGGTCAGCCGTCACGTCGTCGCTTCTCTTCTTTGCCGGGGTACGTTTATCGCCGCGTGCGTTCAAGTCTTCACATACATTCGGGCTGTGATCGATGCGACTATATCAGCCGACCGGACGAATAAACTCCATTTGTATGCAACGCTTGCNNGCAATAATAATAATGCCGTTGGACTATACTCAATAATATAATAATATATACGTTCTCAGAAGTCGGAGCAATGTGTATGGCGACTGGTTTTTTTTTTGTTCTCAGACGAATCCGTCCACCGACCAGTTCGACTTTCCCCCCTTGTACATAGGTAATAATATACCTACTATATACAGGATACTACATACAATACAGGATGTCTTGCCGCGATTCTCCCCGCAAATAATTTATTTTACGCGAAAATTAACAACACTATAGAGATGTCATCGAAGGTCTCAATAGTTCATCTAAAAAAATGTAAGAGTCTATTAATTATTTCCCATTCGTTATACTTGTAAGGAACTTTTGAGGTTAAGGAATTTTTGAATTAAGAATTGACACTTAAATACAATTATTATGTTTCGGTTGAACACGTCCTATTGGCTATTCATAAATTTGAGTCGGAAGTTGTAGAAGATAATTTATTTGAAAAGTCAAAAAAGATGAAACGCCCTGTAGACACAGTAGACACACACACACAAACATTGCTCTGCCTCGGTCACAAGATGATAGTGTGCATCGGCGGCGGTGGCGCTTCTTTCAGACGGAATTCTTTGCGATATCAAGGCGCGAGACAGATGAGAACAGCGCAATTAATTGCGCGACAACCGCAGTCGGCGCATAGCATCGCGTGCGTGCCGGACAAATTATGTCTTTATTCACCAGACGATTATACTATACGTTTGTACATTATACGCATACACGCACACACACCTAAAACATATATAATTAGTGACTACTAACCGTTCCCAAAAAATACAGACCACGAACCAACAAAATTAGAAACAGACGTGAAAAAAGCCCCTTCGGTGATTATTATACATCATGTTATATAGACTAGTCTCGACGGGCGCGCCCACGAGTAGGAGTGTTACGCGGCGTACGGGGATGATGAAAAAATGGTATCGCATGATGACGACGCTAAAGGTATTGTGAAAATCCGTATTTGGATATTTAATTACACATTATACCTATCGTCTGCAGTAATCGTGTCGAGAACTATTGGGCGCGATGTATAATTATTCAATTGCTCGGTTCAAAGTTTTTTGTTTTTGTGTTTTTTTTTTTTAATCATCTTAACAACGACATTATCAAATCGTTTATTTTGGCACTAAAAATATTGAAAAAAGGTTTACCTGCTGGCTGCTGTATCGCTGTTGAAATTATTGTTGACCGACGAGCGGTAATGCGGCTGGCGTTCCCAACGAGTACCTATATCTATATAGAGAATAAGCAATATTGAATAATATACCATGCTCGTATCGCCAATATGATTGTAATGTTGACGTAATATCAAATGCATATGTGCAATATAGTAATAATAACTGTAATTTGTGGTGTATATAATGATATTTTTATCGCGTAGTCGGGAACACTTTTTTAATGAGTGTTCCTTAATAAAAAAAATAATAAATACGTTTACCCGAATTAATAATAACAATATTATATATTATAGTTTGATTGAGTGGGTTGACAGTAATATCTGTACAGCGATTTGTTTGAAATATAATATTAATATACATTTTTGTTATTACAGTTTTAGGTCCCGATCAAAGAAACGGCGTAGGAATGTTAAGGTTTTACATTTTTGTTATCAGTATTCTGCGTAAGCAAATTGTTAACCGGCACTACAACTGCAATTATTACAGTTGAGTTGGAGAGTTAATATAAACACAAGAGGAAAATTAGCCTCGACACAGATTGATGATAAATTGATGACTAATAATAATAACCTAACTAAACAATAAGTAAATTAATAATAACATAACTAGCCAACTAGGTACCTATGTATATTTTAATATGACGACACTAATCTTACGAAAATATTTAAACGTATTTTGACAAAAGTAAATATTGAACAACGAACAGAATAGAAGTACAACTGAACGAATTTTTTTTTTATCTCTTGAAAATTTAGACATTGCTTAGAGTGAATCTGTAATTGTTTTCCTATTTTATGTAATTTATTCTGTTACTTATATTGTATTGGACAGTGAAAAAGCTCCAGTTTCAGATAGTATAGTTCAAAGATGTTGTTTACCTTTATTACGTCTTGGGAAAAACTAAACAGATAACCGTCAACAAATATATCAAAGAGATCTGCTTTTATTACGCTGTATAGGTACCGCATATAATATATGTACTTTGTATACTGAATACACTGTTTACTGTATACTGACCACGAGCTCTGATAAAAATCTTTCTTTTTTAATGCTATGACTTATTGTTAATTGTTACTTTCAAACGTATAATCATAATAATAATTGTTACACGGTATTCTGGCGCCAAGATGAGAGGAGGAAGACTATAGTGCCCGACGCGAGGTCTCAACCGCAGCATATTTTGTGCATTCTTAAAAACGAAATGTGTTCTGATGAAATAAAATATAATTTACATAGCTTACCGATATCTAATCGTGAATACACGTCATGTTTTATGGTCAAAACAATATATCATCGACCAACATAAAAATCGTTATTTACTTTGTCTTGACTTGTATGGATTCAAAACTTTATCTCATCTTCGTTCTATACAAATTATATTTTATTTACAAATTGCATCATTAATATGTCGTATAGATATACAATAAAAGTATTTTTTATTAGCGTTTCAAAATTTACAACCTACCTAGATTTATATGTATAAATAAACTATAATAGGTATAGGTACGTGTATAATTATTTATATTTTTATTCAAACATTAAACAATGTAATTAAATCTCGGATTAATAATTATACCCTGTATAATATAATATAATATTGATGTACCTAACCGGATTTTAGTCGATTCTACTGCTACTGAACACTCATTGCAGTATAAGTACTAATTGTCCGTATAACATCCCCGTTTATAAACTTTCTCTGCGTCAAGTCTCGGAGTACTTCGTAATAATAGTAATAATAATGAAAAAAAATAGTAGCAATAATAATAAATTAATAAATAATAGTAATAATAATATAAAATACGGAGACGTGCATAAGAAGGATAATATAAAAATAAAAAAAACAATAAAAAACATAAGTACTTGTTGCACTACTGCAGCAGTTCCAAAGTAGTTGGTTGAAATCCTGGAGAGAAGTTATACACTGACAATATTTTGGTGATGAGAGAAATCGATCAATGACCTTGAAAGTTTTCGTTTATCCGCCACGGATCGTGTATCTATTAGACCCGCGTGTGTTGTCTTATTCGTCTTACTAACGCACAGAATAGAAACATTACGTTTATAGAATTCATTTTACTCTATATTATATTCGATATCAGAGCAAATTAATGTATTATTGAATTTAAAAGTATAAATACAACACTCAAGGTCACATGTAGGTTTTTTACAATATTTTGATTTTGAAGTTAAGAGTTAGGTATAAGATGTAATTTACAAAAACATTTACAATTTCAAAACGCTCATGATTTGCTTAAAATATTAAAATATCATCGAAAGCCCCTTAGCGGAGCCGTGCAGGATAATATTCTTACTCTTTAATTTAAAAAATAAGTCAATTTGCTCTAATGTTAAAAATTACAGAGTAAAATGGAATCTTCTGAAAGTAAAATTTGTTATGTCACGCATTAGCGAGAAAGAGACAACACATGCGCGGGTACGAAGTCTTCTAACGAGAAAAATATAGAAAACTCGTCCACGTATATGTATAAGAAACAAGATTTCGATGCAATAAATTTCAATAAACGTATATCGTATAATTTATATTATTAATAAATGAGATTATCGTAATATCTAAAACTAATTGAACGAGAAACTTTATTCTCGGGCGCAGTTTATTTTTATTATTATCCATGGGTATCATTTGAAATAATTGTATGATTAAAAAATATTCATGTAACTGGAAATAAATATGTATTTTTATGCGCCGGAAACAAGTTCTGTTCGAAACTTACAAGTTTATTTCTTTAAATCAATTTAATTTGCCCGTTTAAAACTTCATATACTATCATAAATTAGAATAACTAGACAAACATCTAGTCGTATTAATGAAAACATAAACAAATGTTAATGCAATAAATGTTTTGAAAAAAAATAATGCAAGGGAAAAACACGTGCTGCATAGGTTTAAAAAGAGTAGTATGATTATACAATGTTTGTAATTTATTGTTTGCAATATAATTTATTGATATTTGCAACAGAAGGCTTTAAAACACATTACACGATTATAAGCATGTAATATACAATCATGTTTATTCATAACTTATTAAGTAATTCTATTTTTAACATTTTTTCAGTTCTTCATTCGGATATTTAAATACAAAAATACATGATGATCAATCATTCATTAATCCATTATTTCCACGACTATTTTTGGGAGAAAATGCGTAGTTGACATACCACCTAGGTACTTATCCATTTATTGGATTGTGCATTTTTTGATCAGATATCGTTTTAAGAATTTCTTATACTTTGCAGCGGGTCCACCGAATCTGGATATCATCACATAATCGGTAGATATGGTCTATTCGTATGTCTTAGTATTAAGTGTATGCCACTATACGTATGGCTGGATGCACATTATATCGAAAACTATCATTTTATAATAGGTAGTAGGTATATTATATTATTCAATACAAAGTAACCTACAAACTAGATTATTCAAACAAAAAAACAAAGTCGGAGAATTTATTGTACTTATATAGTATGACAGGAGGACAGTATGTTAAAGTCGTATTTTCCAACCTGCAGTGAGTGAGTACAGGCTTATTTGGGGGGGGGGGGTTGGTTTATGGATGAGATTTGACACATAAAATAAATGCAACTACAAGCTAGCAAAACAGTCAGAGAATTTAATTTGATACTATAAGCATAATGCTCAAAAAATTAGATAGAGTGTCAAAAAAAATATTAGCTAACACTGGTATAAGGTGTATGTCGTTGAGTATAGGTCACCGTAATGGGTGTGTTCAATTTGAATTCGATGATAAATATTATTGCTTACGAAAAACGATTTTGAGCGGAGACAGTGTGTCAGACTATATTTCTTATATTTCTAAGGATATTTTATTTTTAGGTTGAACTAATTTTTTCAAAAACATCACACAATAATGTATTGTGTTACATTATTATAGCCTATAGGTAATATAATATTATCAGTACATAAATTGTCGTGTATTATTATTTTTATTAACTTATAAGTATATACCGTCATACTGATGACGTACCGTGTGAATAGGTTTGTGGTATAAATTAATTTAAATATTTTGGAAATTTTATGGTGTATTGAAAATAAAAATATGCATAATGGTGAAAAGTGTGAAGCCTCAATGATTCATAATTTATTAGCTACAAAAAAATAAGTAAAATGGTTTTTTCGTTTGAATACCTATCATATTTCGTCAAGTTTAAACTTCAGAAGCATATAAAAAAAATTATGCTCATTATTATTATTATTTATATTTCTGATATTTTTAATTTACTGTAAGAATAAATTCTGCAGAACCAAGGCATATACAAAACATTGTATTAACTGTTCAAGTCTTAGGAAGTTATAAAAATGAAAACGTTATCAGCATATTTCGAAAATTTAAACTGTTTATAAATAGATAACTTATAGAGAGCCAAAATATATTTAAATATCTGAGTTTATATATATATATAATTTTTAGAAAATTCTTATTTGAATATAAAATGAAAATTGCACGTCCTTGTGGCTATTAATTTCTGACAAACATTTTTAGTTTAGATTACTCTCACCAACATATATAAGTACAAGCATATTATCGTCTGTTATTATTCATAATATTACAGTACTGTCAATATTATTACACTATTTTATCAAATCAAAATTAACATATCCCATTATTCTTTGTAATTAATAAAAAAAAAAAAAATAGCAATCAATGATATTATAAATACCAGGTATTTGGCATTCGACTCTTAGCTGCTTCACTCACCTAGGCGCAGGATACAATGTTGTTACATCCAAATTATAAATGAAATGCAGTTTCATATATAGGTATAGAGAAAAATGTGTCTTCTAAATGTATTGTAAATGATAGTAATCAACGAAGCAGGATCTTAATTTAAAATGTCACGGTACTTATAGTGAAAACAATAAAAAAAATTACACGATATACGTAAGTAGGTAAGAATAAATTCAAGTTGGAACTTGTGAAAATTGCACAGTGCGATGTGCTATATTCAAATTACCTGACCCATATATACATTTTAATTTAATGCACTGCCGGTAGTGGTATAGATGTAATATAAAACATATTATGTACTTAAAATGTATTTGCTCGTTACATTTGAATGTTTGAATAATATTTGTATTGCATTATAGACATGATAATTGGTATGCATCTATACTATGAAAATGTTTGTCGTTGAACTGAATTTTTGTATCGCATTCAATTGTACTAATGGTAGTCATTATAGCAATAAATAGTGAATAATGGTTACCTATAATAAATAAGATATGACTAATTCAAAACATGTATTAATATTCATAAAACTAAATATATTAATAAAGTAACTGTTCTTGCTGTTTTGATAAATCCTAAATGTTACAATAAAAAATTATAAGCCATTATAGCCTATTAAAAATGTAAATTTAATACTGCAGCAATCGTGATCGTACTAAGACCACGTGAAATTACATTGTAAAAGTTTTACATTACTATACCTAGTAATCTAGCTTAAATTTTTATTTACATAATCGTCTATTGTATAATATCGATTAGATATTAGATAGAACGCTTACAAAATAGGTTGGACTCCTGGGCTTTTAAAATATATTTTGACAATAATGCGTCGCCGATTCGATTGGCATATTGTAGTGGTGTTTTAAAAATTCAAAGTCACAGCAGTCGCATAATACACGATGCACAATATTGCGTAGGTACCTGTTCTCTTATATTCTTTTAATAATGTCACTGCAGCGTACGGTACAGTTGAGCATTAATCAATATCATATAATATTATAACACATATTTTATTCTAATTCAATAACACCAAGGATATAGTCACGCGTGTATTCACAAGGTGCTGCCGTCTAACGAACAGTACGGTTATACAATCACGAGCGATGATGTCAGTTGAAAACAAATAATAATATATTATTGTAAACAGTGCAGTTGCATTCGATGGCCGGTTTACAATCCAATAGATATTGAACATCAGCCCTCAGCGATTTGTTGATGACAATGCTCATAATGGTAAAGCGACCGTGTCGTTGTAGGGAAACCAGTGCGATTTCACTTGGGCACGTCATTGTGCACCAAACAATAAATTGTCGTATCAAATACGCCATCAATAGGTTGTCTACTCGGCGCTACTGTTTTGGTGTGTACAGCTTTGGAGGCTAAACGATCGGACGAAAAGGAAAGGCACAATTTAACAGCCGGTGGCAATCATTTTCGCGACATGCCGGAGAGATGTTTAATGGGATTCCTTTCATGGTGGTCGGCAACGGCACTTGAGATACCGCTAATTAAACTGCAATTAAACGTCGGCTGATATTTCTGTTTTTATTAATAATTGTGCCTGCGAATTTGGGCGGTCTCTTTTAGGTGAAACAATTAATTTAATTTTTTTGCCTAATAAACCAAAGATATATGTGTATGAGTCTGCATTTCAAAATTCTCTTGTCATGGAAACTGTATGTTATTTTATGAAAAAAAAAATGCAATAATGACCGTGGTAATATATACTGCAGTGTTTACTAGATGGTTAGTTAACTAACAAAACTGCATTTAACTTTGATGTAGCTGCAGGAGGCGATCTTATTTCTGACCAAGTTCAAGATTTAATGATTTCTTATAGTTATCCAATTAATGATGTTCTAAGGTTTTTTAAAAATAAAGCAATAATTTATTTCAATACATAAAAATATTATGGTTGTATTATGTGGAAATATATATAATTATATCAATGTTGAAATCATATCCTAAATTCATCAACCAATCCATTCGATTTATACATGATATAGGAAAAGGTTGTTTGTTACTATATAAACCTGATAAACCCCATCATGGGTGTAAATATATTTTTTATCATACAACTATTACAACTATGAATTACATTTAATCATATATTATTTATTACAATAGGTTATACGAAATAACTTATTTACCAAATGTAATTAAATTAGGCATGGACGAAGCTTGAGGATATATCTTATCTAAATCGCACAAGTCTGCCCGGGGTAGGTCTTGTAACGAAAAAAATTATTTCTAAAGTTGAATGTATGTAATATTTAATTTTGGTAATATTTTGAGTTGTTGCAGTAGATATTGAACTTGAACGTCGAAATGATTGTATATGGCTTTATACAGTTTGGGTTATATTATATTATGTTTGTGTGATTACACATTTATTTTATTTTTTGACACCACAACCAAATTATTTAGATATTTAGAAAATTGCAGTTTAATTACAGACTGTTATTATATCAATTCAATAGTTTGAATGGACATAATAAGAGACTAGGAGGTTCGAGGAACACACCCAATAAATAATATAAAATGTTTATTGAATGTTTTTTATGCTAAGTCACTTTACGGAATACGTGTAACGTTTGTGAGGAAAGCATATTATCGTTTACACACATTTATTATGATTTATGATCGATATTCTGTCAAACCATTAATTTATCCATGTTGAGCACGCGATTATTCCGTCTGGGCTGAATATAATATACTTTTTTTGCTTTGATCATCTCCCGAAGCCCTAAAGTTTTAATTTATAAAAATAATAAACTACAAGGACATTGTTCATTAACAATTATTTGATTCTTGGGTTAAATTGTATAAATTATTTTCATAATGTATTAAGTAGGTACTTCTTAAAACTGAATTTAATGGAAAATATATCATATAAATCCATTTACTGTATAATTGTAAGTACTTACTTGTATATCAATAAAAAATAATATAATATTTAATGCCCTTTAATTGTCATGACCGTCATCACAACGTGTTTTGCTTAATTTAAATAAGATGTTACAAAAATATCAAGTTCAATTTATTAAAAATTATAATATCGTATCTGATTGTAACGTATGAGTAAAAGTCTAAAAAAACATTATAATTTATAACTTTATAATATTAAAGCATTCTCGAATAGCTGCTTTCTGATTTTTATTTAATACAAATATCAACTATACATTTAGGTACTATTATATTAGTTTTGTTGGATAATATAATACGTTCAATTATTTTGTTGGATTTATCATGGCTAATAATTGTGGTGAAATATATTTTTGTAATCACAAACAATAAGAATGTTTGAGTGTTTAACACGTATAAGTTATACACCATCATATGACTCATAGTGAATATATTTTCATGAAAGTCAAAAATTACATTTGTGTACACAATGATTTAATATGTTACTATATTATTTGATAATCTTTGAACTTAATTATTGATAAGAGTCATGATTGTATGAAGAATACAAATTGGATACCATTTTACACCAACCATTATGGAATATTTAATGAATGCGAGGTCGCTGTTTAACTTTTTACATATTATTATTATAATCGATGGAATACAAACGGCTCCTGTCGAAAAAGTTTTCTCAAATACTTATATTTCTAAACGTGAGTTAAATGGGCTATAGTTGTTGTAATTATAATTCATAATTTATAATTTATACTCATATTTCTTTTAACTACAAAACATTAATGCATTTTATACATTGTACCTATTGATAATATGAACTATTCAATTATCGAGCATTATTATTATTATTATATTACTTAAAATATTGTATCTGGCTTAATTGATTCAAAATAATTATGTCTATGCTTAAATAATGAAAAAAAATCAATTTTGCTGATGGTAACCACTGAAAATAATAACTGATGGTTCGTATTTATATCATTAATAACAATACGATGTCTTGTCGATTTATCACTGAATAACACACTAGGACGTTATGCAGTTATACAGTTCAAAAGCATTAAACTGTTACATAATGCTTGTAAAGTGTAAGTTGTTTAGAATTTATCACTAACAATTTTCTGAATGGTATGTCATACGTTTATCGTAAATGAGTTGTAATACATATAAAGGGACAGAAGTTACGATCAAATCACAAGATTCTCGTGCCCTACTTTAGAAATACGGACTACAATAATTATATAGGTATTCTGTCAGCACTTCACAACCCGCGCAGTAGCTGACAATGCTTCTCTGACACTATAGGTTTTAAATATATAATTATTTTTAGATTTATATCCGTCCAGTGGTCATATAAACTCGTACGCTCNNNNTACAGAATACTGATGATTAATAAAAAGTATAGTTTTTTTTGTAATATATCATTTCAGGATACCATACAATAATATTTTAAGTAAAAAAATATGAAATTCAATTGTATTTGTCTTTTAAGAGACTTATGCTTTATGATACTCAGTAAAAAACTTCATTGTT
>PVMI01023717.1:6618-23422 GCA_008528875.1 Aulacorthum solani
GAAAAAATTGTGCACTACTATAGTACAATATTAATTGATCTAACGTAAAAAAATTTTTTTTTTTTTTTAGAAATGGTGAGAACTTTTTTGTTATTTGAAAAATCGTTATATTTCATATGCTTTAAAAAATAAATAATTTAAATTGAACAAGAACTAACCAGTTGTCAATAAAATAATTATATTTATGAATTTAAAGTATGTACTGTGTATGTATATATACTGCTACTTACGGTGGTTGTAGTACTAAAAATCTACATGTATAAATAAGGACTTAGGATTTGCTTCAAAACTACTACTTATTATAGAATGGTCTAAACTAGACCATTATGACTGCATTGAATATTTGTAAGTCCAGCGATGTGTTTATAATGCATTTTTATCATTGGTAAACAAAACACGTAAAATGGACATGCCACGCAATAACGTAGGTAATACAATTCTGGTCCCAAGAGGTATTTACCAAATAAAAACTTTATGTCCGTTTATTTTCTTTTGTTGCTTTGAAATAATAAATAATATTGTATATATCCCGCTTGGTCATGAAATGTGGAGATAGTCCCGGACACTTAAGCTACAGTCTGGCGATATGCACCAGAGACGTATATACTTATATATAAGTTCTGGGTAGTGTCTTCATACTATTGTATGAAGAAATAAAATTTTCTTCATTTTATTTTTTAACTGAATTGGTTCAATATATCGTTCACAGAACGAACATAATAAAATAAAATATTAAATGTTATTTCTTAAATAGGTATACCTGCAATTTTATTTTAAAATGTTAATATTATGTTCAAATATTGAGTATAGGTAGTATTTATGTATTTTATGAATAAATTACCTCACAGCTATTATCATATAATAAAAAATATTATAATACCCAAGTATTATATTAACGAAAAGTGTTTGAAATTTTTATATGATAGTAAATAAGGATCACATCAGCGGAAGCCAATATGTATGCGATATTAAGTCCATAAAATATATATAGAAACGTATTATATATTGTCATCATTTAATATAAATTATTTTGCGAACGAATGTGTCTTGTACAAAATACCCCATTCTTATACGCGTTTACAGAGTAGGTACAACAACTTGAGTGTTGTTTGGTATAATAGATTTAGCTACATGCCTAAAGATATGAGATATTTAAAGAATATAAATGCACGGCGAGTGGTGGTACTGGAGTGCTCAACTACTGTCATCGTCATAGGCTTAATTAGGGGTGAGGGGTGGGGGGCTTGGGTGGGTTTCAGCCATTCCAGAATTTTCTAACTGTGGAGGCAATTATGTTCTCATACGTACCTATTATATAGCTATAAGACATTTTTAAGACTCCTGCAGCCTACTCAATCTAAAGAACTTAAGTTACGCTTATGATTATCAAGTCCCCGGATAAATCATTATAGGCAATAAAATATAATACTCTATAGCCATGAATAAAAGATGCCTAGGCGTACATATTATAGAAATCGTTTAAACGTGGGGATATCGATTGACGATCGCAGTTAAAATAAATTCACTGTACACCCATTTATTCGTGCGTATTATCATAGATGGGTAATCCGGACGATCAATCTATTGTTCCGTCCCTGTACAAATACGCCGGCACAACCCACACATTTCCAATATATATATTAGATAAATGGTATATAAATATAATATATATGTATAATATAGTGTCATGAGGACATGAGGTACACTGAGGCTCATATTATTATCGTACGGCGAGACAACAATAATATATATATATATATTGTATACAATATTATTATATTCTATTACATTGCTGCTCGAGAATATTAATAATATAATACGGACCATTATTATTATTATTATTATTATAGTCGCAACGAGAACATTCATGACGAGTGGTGTGTGTATAAAGGGGAAGGGATGCTCCTATTATTACACGTTCTGTGTACATGTCTACATATATTCTATATGTATCGTATGAATACAGAATATATATACAATATAATATAAATATATATATATATACATATATATATAATCTGTACTGCAGCTCGTGGTCCGCGAACGGAAGGGCGCGGAAGATTAGTCGGTGTTAAGCGACATCTGCTGCTTCCGTCATATAATAACAATACTACCCCACGCGATGACAATTTAATATATTATAATATGCATATATACTGTTATTAAATAGTATTTATATGACATAAAATATGGTACTGGTTTATACCTAGGCGGTTAACAGTCATTTTATATGATATGATTACCATCGTAGGTTGGGTATACTACTATATATATATAATATAATAGAAGGCCTTCGAGGACCGTACTCAATAAACTTTTTAAGTCCCTCGTTGTAAAAAGTTCGTACTTTGTCATCATAACATCAAAATATCTTTATGGTTGTATAGGCTATTTTAGTGGTTCAAAACAAAATTGAATATTTGAACAGTGCTTAAATAAATAAATAAATATATATAAAAAATAAAAGTCCAAAATTTTTAAAAAATAAAAAAGCAAATTTGGTTATTTTTTTTTTCATTCAAAGTTTAGGCCAATCGACAAAGCTCCACATTATCTGAGTGAACATTTTTTTTTATTAAGTTGTGACATAATATTACCATCTTTATATTATTGTGTTGCGCTATAAGTAAACCGAAAATATTAGGTACTCAATACTGTTGTAGTACTTGGCGATAAAATGTTTACACTCAAATTTAAATATTTATTTTAATATGTTAATATATTATGTTGCATAACATATATTTATATACTATTATTATAGTTGTTTAGTTATTACGTGCAACAGCACGACTCTTAAGTAAATTTCACCAAGGCTCACCACCCGCCACAGCAAGGCCACCTCAATTTCCGCCCCTCCCGAGCTACTGTTGTACGAACAGTATTTTAAGAAACCTTGATCGTTATTCACTAACCTAACCTATTTCACCCTCGAGTTTAACCATAAAAAGAACCATATTTTGCTTCATGACTTGGGACTCTTCCCATAAGTTATCAATTATCATTATTAACATAATTTCTACAAACGTATAATCTGCGAAATACAAGGCCATGATTAAAATTTCAAGTCAAAAACATCGGGAGGACAAAAAATTAAGAAAATAAGAGAATTATTATAGAATATCAGTTTTCAACAAAATTGACTTTGTTTTTTTTTTTGTATTACTTAAAACAAAATAACAGTATACTTGATTTATTCACCGAATATTATTATATCAGCATTTCTATACACAATGAAATTTTCGATATTTTGACTCTTTATAAGTTATTTATAGTCATAAGAGAGATTTTCGATACTTATTAGTTTTTTTTAACTATCGTCGATAAAGAATTTTTTATTTGGTCAAAAAACTTAAACATTTATGACAAGGTGCCTTATAAGTTGATTAGTGGAACTTAGTGGTCATAGACCATAGCTGCGGGTGTCATAGGATTCTACTACTCTCAATAATTCCCCCTCTCCGGTAAATATATCCTAGGATATTTCGACCTCTGGTAAAATAACACTGGGATATATTTACCTCAAGATGAATATGTACTAGGATACAGTTCCCCCTGGTAAAAGTTTCGTGTAAGAGGGGGTATAAATATCCTAGTATATGTTCACCGGGGGATAAAAATATCCCAGTGTTTTTTTACCAGAGGTAAAAATATTCTAGTATATATTTACCAATTACCGGGTTTAAATATCACTTGTTACACCGGACTTAAGACCAATAATAATAAAAAAAATATATATATATATTACAGTGTTTGGAGTACAGCTTACCAACATAGGTTCAGCACTTTAGCGTCTTCCGATTGGTTGTTGTTCATCTCTTCGCGGACCAATGACATGAACTGTGCGGTGCATGAGTCCCAATCCGAGTTGATCGCCCGGTAACAGTCCGTATACTTCAGGTAGTCTGCAACACAATATAACAGTATGAAATGTGCGAATCATTTCGATGTGGTAGTGAATTAAAATAATATTCAAAGGTATCCCCGTGTGTTTGTGGTGATACAAGACTTATTTTTTTTAAACTAAAACTAATTTTTTAACTGTAAATTATTGAGCAGCTGAATTTTTTCGAAAATGTTGATGTTTATGAATTGAAATGCGTAGTTTCTGAGTTATTATACTGATTAATATGTCTATGTTACGGCAATAATGACTTAAAACGGAAAATAACATTATTTACAGATCATTAACGGTATTGGCCAAATTTACATAGGTGGGTAATTATCGTTTTAAGCCAGATATTCACATCATTGACCGAAAAATTAACGTGCGTGAAGTTGCCCCGCTCCAAACCTAATTTATTTGAAAGTTATATTGTGCTGTTGAAGTGAAGCACATAAATTTAAAAAAGTTCAACTAGCATTAATTAATCACCCCTCCCAAAAAATGTCGAATTTTCGAATAATATCCAGTAAACCGAGATCTAAATTTGAACTGAGAAAAATTCACAACCAAAAAGATGTCACACTTTGAAGTATTTTTTTAAAGTATGGTATTTAAATGTAGTTAAAAGTTCAAAAAATCAGAATTTGAATACAATTGATATTAAAGGAGGAAATGGGTGTGGACACATTATTATAATTGATGAATCATCTTGTCTAATTTTTATATAATATTTATCGTTTGAATTAGGAGGTCCCTAAATCAGAAGTTATAATATGCATTATGATAAATATGAGGCTCTTGTATAGTTGTATAGTAAGTTTAGAATTATAAAAAAATAATTTGATTCATCTTTGAATTTCCTGATGTATTGATAACTGGTTCATGAGATAACCATCCTGTGTCGTGTCATATTATTATATCAGACGGCACAAAATATTTCTAGAGAAATTGAATATTTTAAGGTTGTACCATTGCTACGTAATATCTTTGATAATAACAGATTATCTTTTGAGTACTTTGCCATACAATTTGTTGCGAGATAATAATAATCGTTTGGCTTTGAAATGCATATTGTAAAAATGAGGGGCGAAAGGAGGTTTGAAAAAAACCCATGAAAATCGAGGATTTCGATGTCACTCAACGACTAGTGTTTGTTTTCAAAGTTTGTCGACCATTAAGATCTAAAACCCAAGAATATACAAGAGGGAGGAAAAAAATCTCAGACCAAAACGAACGAAAACGGATTTACCCGAGAGAACCACCTATTTATATTTTCAGCGGTACGGTCGGTGTGTTTATGTTTTTTGTACCTACCGAATAAGTTAGTGTGTGTGTATATATGCATAAATGTATATATGAGAACAAATATATACAATGGCTATTGGTTTGCTGAGGGACATCGTCAGATTTCTTTACTTTTTTTTTGATTTTCCTCTCTATAAACACACGTGCGAAAAAGTCGAAGTGTTTCTTGGTTGTAGTCTTAAACGTAAACGTAATTTATATGGAAATAGATTTCGGGTGTGTGCTTATAATAATCTACATATAATGTATATATGTATGTAGTATTATTATGAATCGAGTGACTATCGACGTACCATTTTATACAGAAAGCACTTTGCAGTAAGTACCAACCTACTTAACTACCTATATATTATACACGTAACGGTATAGTTTGATGACTATCGCTTAGTAATGGTGGTAATAATATATTATTTATTATATTTTTACATAAATCCTTTGATCTCATTGCTGACTAGCTATATAGTAATTTATAGTAACTTATTATAGATATAATATTATGAAAAATGAGTAACTCAACTACAAATGAGTCCTCTTCTAGTTTTACAGTCAAGTAAAGTGATATTGGCTTAAAAAATCAATTAAAGTAACTTGAAACCATATGTGTCTTATTAAGTATAATAAACGTATTTAGTACTACAACTAATACACAAACATTATCGATCAAATAATATAAAGTATGTAGTCTTATAGTATTATTTATTATTTATTTTATATTCTATAATTTACTATAGTTTATATATGTATATTTACTGTTCTCTTGTAAAATAAGGATAATCCATATGAAAAATTTGAAAGTGTCAGCCCCATGTCTGACCACAAGTCCTGATTTGTACAGAACACTCTTAAAACTAATTTGGGCTTATGAATTTCAGTAAGTTGTGGTTGAACACAAAAAAATGTAATGCAAATAAATTTTAATCTTTTCAAAATATTACTCTTACGGAACTAATTATTATTGTGCCACTCCCTACATATCAAACTTAACATTACACAACGATCCAAAATTTAAAACCATATTTGAAGAAACCAAATGTATCTATAATAGATCCCAACATGGTCGTTTATCATCTCATCCAAATCCACAAATTCGAAAACGATCTTCTTTTATTAATTTTTGGTAATTCTCGTAAATTCCTGAAGTGTAAATGCTTACGTAATTTTCTACCAGGTATAACAACTAATAAATACGTCATCAATGGCTTCTTTCGTCACTTTAATGAGTTTTTTCCTGTCATGTTTTTTATTCACGTATCACGTAGGTATGCTTATTTTGTCAATTTGACATACACTGTATATAACTGAGAATTGAGATATGACAAAAAAAAATATTTATACATTTTTTGTAAATTATTCACCGGGTGGTCCATTGAACTTATGACACTCATTATTTGAAAAACTATTAAAGTTTTTGAAAATATTTTTGTTACATAATTATAAATTGTTAAGAACAACAATTTTATTATATTGTAATCGCATCGTTCCTAAAAATAAATAGCATATAATGTATAAAGTTATAATGGTTCTTGCACCAAAGCTAAAGACCAATAAAAAACATTTTACAATACTTTACTTTTTTTAATGACACATGCATTTTTAATTATTCATTCCAAAGCAGAATATTTTTTGGGGAACTTTGATACATAGAAATGGAATTCCATTTCAAGTATTTTGACAAGTATTTTATAGCCCATGGGTATTTAAAGTTCAGATGCACTGAGTTGAGTGGAACAGATTTCAACATTTTGGTCCACTATTCCGTTCATCTAAAACTTTAAATAGGTACCTATAAAGTTATAACTTATAAACTACTTTGATTATTTTAGATCGAAGTACTAAGAATAATGTTCTACTTCAGAATATGAAAATAAAAAAGTATTTGGCCATAAAAAGTATAAAAATCTTTAAAAAATTATAACGATGAAAATAAAATCAAATAAGAATTTTTTTCAAAAATGTTGTTTTGGAATGACTTAAAATTATATACTCGTAGGAAATGTTTTTAAAAACGTTTGTGTTTCTTGAAATTATGAGTGTCTTACATTAAATGAACCACTCCCTGACTTTGATTGCCTATTGATGTCTTCTGAAATCCACCTTGCCGAACTAAGACGTGCACCACGATTACAGTCCTACTATTTTACGTATACTCGTATATTATTTTGGTTCGAGTAAATTTTAGTATCATTAATTTATAATGTCTCAAATAATGCGTTTTTAACTATAAAAAATGGTTTCAACTTTCAATGTACAAAATGTATTTTTTGTTTTAAACAATGTCTTAAATAATTATTTATTTAAGATTTGCTGTTATACTGTATGGAAATATATTAGTTATGGATATATACCATGACTTTAAATTATTAATTGTCCACAAAGTTTTTTCTCAGACGATGTTTTTCCAATAAAAATGACCAACTTTTTAAATGCGTAGGTTTCGTAAAAACATTTAATAAATTAAACGACTTTTAAGTCAGAGTCTTCCAATTAATAGTTTGAAAATTAAAATCATGTTAAGATTACCTGTGTTTTGCTTGTATAAAAAAAATGACATTTTTAATAATTAGTTTTATTAATTATACACCATCCAGTCAAATTAGGTATATTTTAAAGAATAATTAGTGCATATTATTATTAATACACTACAGTGTACTCTCGATTATCCGCGAGCGGATTATCCTCTGTCTTCCGTGGAATCGTCTACATACATATATGTATACAAAAAAATATAAATTGTATCTTTTCATTAGAAATCATTAAAGTTTTAATTGGGTTGTGAATTTGTGATAGCCGATTACTCGATAACGACGTAAAATACAATTCACTTATTTTTTATTAATACACTTGTGTCTTGTACATTGTGTATAATTATCGGTTTAATTGGGTTGCGATAGTCGATTATGCGATAACGTACATTACATTGCATTTGATCACATATAACGCATATACCTGTTAAGTCTTCAGTCTACTGTACAAACACACGTATCGACTAGAACTTTTGCGAATTCGTTTATCCGTGGATGTCCTGCCACTCTATTCCACGGATAATCGATAGTACACTGTATATTGATGATAAATAATAATAAACAAGGTAACTAAATTTCAACACAGCCTACCATCATAGTATCCTACTATACTAGCCAGCACACTTCTGGAGACAAATCATCTCCACATAAACCAGTACCATATTTTATTTTATAATATCAAAAATAATTATCGCTGTCTAAAAAAGATTGGAACCAAGAAAATTTTTAATGTTAAAATATGAGAATTGTTTACGAGTGTAATTTTACAAATTTAATGTACTAAATTATCTCATACACAAAACAAAAATAAATTATAATACAAAAAACTAAAAAAGAACTTCAGTTGCGTCGTAGATGTGATTAAAATATTTAGGTACCTAATTTTAATCTTGTATTTAATCTTTTTAGTTTTAAAACCAAAAATGTAATGTCTTATCAAGATAATATACATTATTTAATAATATAATTATATAAATAAATTAAAGTACCAATGTAATTTTTAAAATTTATAAATGCAGATACAATTTGAAACCAATTTTCGGAAAATATTTTGTTGGAAATGTTGGAATATCATATTAATATTTGATTGTTATTCAGGTATAGTTATATTTTACTTGAGAATTAATGTGGAAATATCATCATACTATTTAAGTATGAATAAACAAATTTTGTCTTTCAATATTTAAAAATGTATGTATATTAAGCATAGGTATAGCATAGGTTTAGTTGGTATATTTTCTGAAAATTATTTTACGCTATAAAAAACTAAAATACATTTTTATTGAAAATTCCAGGTCTTTGACTTAATAAAGTCATAAATAATTCAAAAGTATTTTTTTAGAACCCAGGTCTCCATTTTCTAACGTGAGATAGTTGTCCAGGTGTCCACTGCGGTATCATTGTTAATTGTTTAACACAATTGAATAGAAAATTAAAATGAAAAATTCCAAGAATGAACTCATTTACTCATTAAAGTAACACTTGTATCGAACTTTTAATATAAATAGGAAGGCTATACGAAACTTTTATTGTAGGTATTGTTGCCCAAAAAATGTTTTAGGGGCATAGCAAAATAAAGTTTATATCTAAAATGCGTCGTTTCAAAACTAATATAGAAAGACAACGTCATATTATATTTCTTATTATAATTTTAGTATACAATCGTGCAAAATATCCAAAACGAATTGACTCAGATCGATCATCAACAGCTCAACGGCTGTGAAGTGATTTCGGACCCGTTCTAGGTAAACCTATTACAAAAATGAAAGAAAATAATAGAAGTTAGGTTAGGGCATCGAATAGCTTCTTTTATTATTTTTACTTTAATGAATAATGTAACACCTAACATAAATTTAATTTTAGTAATGAAAGAATTGCCATTCTGGTTTCCTATTTTAGAATGCCATAACTTTTTTATAAATTAATATTATTAATATTGTTTACACAGATTCCGCAGAAAATGTCATTTTTCATTAATTCACTTAATGCAATTACAGCGTTTCACTGTAAAACCACTTCGGATGATAATTGTATTCATACGATAGATTTACGTGAACATGTTTTTCCTGTATGTTTATTGTTTACTCGAGTGAAAAACATAATAACTATCTACATAAATATAACAAACCTTTGTGTGACGTCATTTTAAAACAACTAGAATAAAAAATGATTTGGTTATATATTATTTAAACTATGTCCTTATTGTAATAAATTACATTGTTCTGTCATAAATGTTTGTAAAGTATAATATTTGAAACAAGGAAAATGTGGATATTAAGACTAAATGTGATTACATACGTATATTATAATACTGTAATGCATTTAAAGATTTTCAAAAATTATAAAATATATGTATATATATATATATATTAACAATAACATTATTATTCATTGGAATTTTAAATTACAATAAGAACTGTATAAACTTAACTATTAAGGAATATTGTTACAAATTATTTACTTCCGTAGTTTAAAAGGAATATAATTTAGTGTTATTTAGTATTTCTAACAATCAACATAATAGAGGCATAATATAAAATGTAAACATTGGACGATTTAATGAATTAGAATAATGCACTTTAATTGGTTTTATCTATTGCAATATTTTTTCAGATTTTCTGTAATACTGAGGGTAACGATTTATTTTTCCAATTTAGGGATAGTTTGGTTTTGGAAAAAGTAGAATATGTTGACTCGACTAAATTGTTGATTATTTTTTAAAGGCAGAAATCAATAAAAAATACTTAGTTGATTCATGAGCCCGTAAACTATCATTTTTGAATGTCATAATTATTATTCTATTACGGATAAATTTCGGTATGTTTTTTAATAAAAAATAAATAACTAGAAAAGTTTAAAAAAAGTTTAAGCTATCAAAAACTTGGTATTTATTTTGTTATTTACCATTATTTTTGTAAGTACATACTTATTGTATGTATCGTTTATTAAAGCACACAAAATTATGTAATTCAAATTAATTTATTGTTTTTATTTGCACCCTTACAAACTGTATATAGTTATTTTGGCATTTCTCAAAAAGAAAATATATTCCAGCAATTAATAATATTAAAATATAGACATACCAGCATTTACAAAACTTTGATCATAGTTAATGGCGTATCACTGGCCGGTATATTGTAAATCCGTCATATATCGGTCATAAATCCACACGATTTGTCTGACAATTCTGTCAGCCTGTTTATCAATAGAGAAAACAGCCATAATATATTATGTTTTAATTATAAATTATAAACCGTATAAGCCTCATTAATTTACTATACAAAAAATACATGTTTTGAATTTATTATAAAAGTTCAGCTATATAAAAACATTAATTTCAATTTTAATTAACTATCCCTCAATAAATAAATATATTACAAAAGTACCATTTGACTGTTTAGGGCAGGCACTGTTGGGCCACGGAACTTTTTTCTGCGGGCCTCCAAATATTCATTATAGTATTTAAAATTTTAATTTTATATCTTAAATTGAAATAAATAAAATCGAATAGTACACGAGAAAAAATCAAGTTGTTTCAAAACCCCCTTTCTGTTGACATTGGCGATGTTAAACCTAATTTATAAATGGAAGTCATAGAATTGCAAAACAAAGATACTTTTAAAATCGCTTTTAAAGAAAGTAATGAATTAAATGACTTAACTGAAATTAAACTTTAGAGTGATAATAAAACGTGAACGACTGTTGGTTGAAAAATTATTTAATTGATCAGTGATCACGGTTCGGATTTCGGTCTTTTGACATTCGTCAATATTATTATCAACACATTGTGTAATATATTTTTGTTTAATGTATTTAATAATATGTACTTATTTTAATTATCATTATGCTTTCAAGTTTTTTATTCATTATAATTTGTATTATTTAGAAACATGTGAGGTACTCAGAAGCCGAGATTAAATCATATATATGTATGTATAGGCATGTATGTTATATAAATAAATAAATACATATTATCAGTTATCACTATGTCTACCTACGACCGTCAATTTAACATACTCGACTATATTATATAGCTTTAGGAATATTATTATTTGTTTAATAATAATTAATATAGCTATCAAAACTTTAACCATTTTAAACTCGCGAACCATTTGATGTAGTTATATGGTAGGAGAGTCGGTCAAATGCAGAATAATATCATAAACTACCTACCCAATATTTTGAAAATTGAACATCAAGTTTTTGTTATTTTAACGTTTTCAAGAAATTTTCATCGTATCTAATCGAACCCGAAATGTTAGTTGCCCGGTTGAAGGTTTAAAAATGACTAAAATTCCTATATACCTACAGTATATATCAGAAAAATAAGTAATAACGATAATTTAATCCCTAGTTTTTCGGACTCCTGGAACTTCAGATTATCCCTGCAGGCAGGGGCATTCAAAAACTCTTCCAAAAATTATATAAATACTTTTAGATTTCTAAACCAAATGATATTTTGAAAAAAATACTATTGACTGCGGTTTTATTTCAACTTTGTTCCGTTAATTTTAACAAGTTCAGAATAAATCATAAGTTACTTTTCAGCCAACATTGCATTTTACACATTACACTTGAATAGTGTTTATTTTAATATTGTGTGTATATTAACTGTAGTACCTGTACTCAACAAAAAAAAAAAAAAAATATTCTTTACCATTAAAAGAGCAAAACGTTTTAAATTCACATATATTATTCATTTTATTAAGTTTAAGTTAAAATCAAATTTTAAATTAATATACAGTATTAAGGAATAGGTATTATATTACAGTTCGTAATCTATAGACCAGAGGACTTGTAACATTTGCATATTTTTTTAGTACAATCATACAAATAGAAGAGTAAGAAACAAATAGGTTTCATGCTGAAACCAAGCTCACGTATATTGAAATTGTATTTTGCATCATATTTAGATTTTTTTGGTTTTAGGGCACATCTTAAATTCCATACGTTAGATGTATATTTTAAATAATTTATTAATTTATCAATATTTATTCTTCGAAGTTTTTAACATTGAGGTAAGTACCCAATACAGCGGGGAAAATGGTTCAAGAAAAAATAAATGATGTTTGGAGAAAAACAAAGATTACCAAACATCAGCTAAAATTTCGAAAATGTTATCTGGTGAAGAAACTTCAATGGTCGAAATACCTGAAAACAAGAGCCTTGAAGATTTAGTAACTATACTTAAAATACACTCCTATAAATTCCGTGGATGTTGAACGTTCTTTTTTAATGTTCAAAGTACTGTTAGCCAACAATAGAAACATTTTTCAGTTTGAAAATTTGAAAAATATCTTATTGTTCACTGCAATTTCCAAGGCAAAAATGTGTGTTCATCTTAAACATTTGAAACTAAAATAATTTGTCAGTTATTTTTTAAAATTTGAAAAAGTTGAAACATTAATTTTAAGAAGTATCTGAAAACCCATAAATTAAAATAATTTAATACTTATTGTAAGTTGTAAGTTGTAAGATATATTTATGACTTAAAGAAAACATATTCATTAAAATAAAAATTACAAAAATAAATTTTATTTTTTATTCAAAAATATTCGTTTTAAATGCATATTTTGTATATATAATTGAATACCTATTAGGTCATTTTTTTAGATCTACAAGTATCTTACCCTAAATTTAATCTATATAATAAACGAGTTTGAGTAAAATAAAAATGTCTTACTTGTATGTGAACTTTTAACTTTAATTATTTAGTGAAATGAATTACGCCTGCAAACTACAGTCAACTATATAAATTATTAAGATGTCATTTGTTACACGCGAAGCCTATAAGACCCATTTACGGCATCCAGGTATGGAGCTCAGTCAAAATTTCTACCAACTATACTCAAAGATTCCAATTTAAAGTCCTTCATATTACCTCAAAAGCTCAATTCTATGTTTGCAATAGTACTCTTCACTCAGACTTCAAAATACCCACTATCCACTGTCACCGAACTAGCAAAACCCCATTATAAGAGCTGCACCAACAGACTTACTCACTACCCCAACCTTTTTATCACCCAACTATCATTACCAATCTTGACAGTGTTTATTTTAGCCTATATTATATTAACATTATTTTACAAAACCCTATAGCCCTCCTCCCATACAAAAAGCTTGGCTACGTCTCTGTACTTGATTAGAGGTTATAATAATTTTAAATCATATTAGTATTCTTCTAAATTTTCAAAAGGTAATATGATATATATTATAAAAACTTGACTGAAGAATTTAATGTAATTTATAGTGTAAGACATCGCATATTTTTATTGTTGTTATTACCTTTTTTTTGGTGAAATATTGTAATAAAATAACATATTATATTACCCTTTCAGATAGGCAGATAATAATAACAATCAGACCGTTGTCGTGATTATATACAACTCGACACACTTTTTTTTATAAAATATTATTATTACTTTGATAAGATTTAAACCATATGACAATAATTACCTCTATACTCTATATAAATTATGATGTATCTCATTGACCGTGTAATATCTGTATTTAGTTTTAATTCGGTAATTCAATCAGGGTTTTCCCATATACTGCAATCCCATATACTGCAATAATCTTTACAAAAAATATGACCACAAAAATACTTTAAAAAGCCATAGCTATAATAGTGATACCAGTAATTTATTATTATTATGATCCAAAAAAATGTGATTATCTTATTCATGACTTTCCACAATAAAAACTACGTATATATAATAATATATAGGTTCCTTATTTTATTCTATTAGAATTTCAGATTTTAAGTGAAGCGTGAAATAACTATTTACCTTATATAACGATAATACTCATTTTTTTGTAAGCATATTTATTTCCTGTTTCATCGTGTAAAAATCAATATGACATAAGATTATTTTTTATCATAATGGTTTGATAATAATAACCATGTTTTGAATAATATTGTATATTGAAATAGTTAAAAATATTTTTGTGCACACAAATATTGAATTAAATTTTTATATTTTTCAAAACAGGTTTTTTAATCAATATTCTTTATTCTATGACGACTATAGGGATTATAACACAAAATAAAATCAGATATTCGGGGATCCGGATGGATTAGAATACTGACAACTTTAATTTAAGATTTGGATCATATATTATGTGACCATTTTCTAGAACAAGTTAAGTGTGCAATTTGTGCTAAATAAAAACAGTTTCTTTGATTTCGATGGTTAATATTAATAAATATATTGTTATATAATATTAATTCATATGAAATTAGAAAATGATTACCATCAAATAATAAAAAAAAATTATATTTTAGTATTTCTAAATATAATATAATACTAATATACCTATTATAATGATATTAAAATTTATAATCAGCTATTTTTAACGTATTTCAATATCAGTTGTGCCAATATGATTTTTATATTGAAATAAGTTTAGGATGACACAACCGGTGTCTGAACCGATTAGTCCATAAAATATGCGATTCTTCACATTCCAATGATTCAACCAGCCCATTTCACTCATAATTAAAGTTAAATGTGATCACACGAATCACGTTTATTTACATCTGTACTTAATTTGCAATATTATTATTTATCATATTATATTTATTATAACATCGTCTGAAATTAAACTGTGATATATTACCTACGTTATACGTATTATGTTTAAATATTTAATGCTGTTTACAATATAATCAAAAAATATATAAGCAAAATGTAAACTTAAGCTAAGCAAAAAAATTTATGGCTAGAGTGTCATACAATTTTGAAATATAATTATACCTGCAGAATTCTGTCCAAAAAGTTTTCAAATTATTTTAAATATTTTCGCTAAAAACAAACTTTATTAAATTTGTTGTTAACCGCTTTCCGTGTCTTCGACACTGATTTAACTCTGTGAATAAATATTTGGACAAACTTTAGTTTTACTGCTGCTCATCTTCTCACAATTTTTTACCTTAAATGTTGAACATTATAAATTACGTAGTTTCTTGTACTCGATTTGTGTAACAATGAGTCCTAACAAAAAGTATGAATTCTAAGTGGCTATGAAAGTTTTCAGAGAAAATTCTTTATCCCTTTTAGCAAATGCATTATTTTCTAGAAATTAATCCCACAGAAAAACGTTTTAAACGTTTCTGAGATCCGAGTAACAAGCAGGAAGCATTTGTGTACATTTATATTATACGTCCATACATTTATTGTTGTTCGGATTTAATAATAGTTTCTTGTCGTAGTCTATCGTGATCAATTATAAACAAACTAAATAGCTAGTTAAATCTCAAATAAACATTTTAAATAAAAACTGAAAAACTATTTAAACAGTAGGTAGATAGGTACCCTATTTCTATGATTATGGTTATGTGATAGTGCTACAATATCACTGATCAAATAAAGATAACAACAAGATCAAGAATGATCTTAATGACGTTTCATAGAAATAAAATAGTTATTGAAATATAATATAGTTTTAAAAATAACTGATAAATCAACTAAATTTGTCTCGAATACCGATTTACACGCATATTTATTCATGAATACCAACGATTAATTTGAAAATAAGTTGAATCCGCGTTCACTATTAAAACGTGTGTTTATTCAAATATGTAAAAACGAATTAAATATTTTTTAGGACAACTTGAATGATTTCGTACGAACGGTAACTGTCTTAGGACTTTGAAGTATTATATAATAAACAATTACTATTCTGTATAACTAGTTCAATAATGTGCTTCTAGAATTTTTAATGCAACCCTATAGGATATTAAGTTTACAATTCTAACTTCGAAAGTTACGCTAACACTATATTTATCAAACGAAAATTCATTTTAAAAGAACTTTTAAAACATCTTATTACAGTTTGGTATTACGAAAAAAAAAATATTTTATACAGGTACCTATCAGGTATTATGTTCGTCTAAAATAATTCTTAAAATCTTATAGTTAGGATTATTTCTAAAAAATAGAGTATTTTTATTCTTATTGAATTATTAAAATTGTATAAGAATCCTAGGCAGTCTAATAAATGTAATAAATAATAATACTTAAAGTTCTATGATCCGAGTGAATGGAGGAATATATATTGATTTTATAAAGTTCATATATATGTTTTTACAGTT
>PVMI01023727.1:0-13851 GCA_008528875.1 Aulacorthum solani
AACAAAATCACCTAAACAACTAAAAAACCCCACCCCAACCCAACCCCCCCCCCCCCCCCCCCCCCCCCCCCCCCCCCCCAAATTGTTTATATAATTAACATAATTATTTATTTAATGATTTAATAATTTAATATTTTACGGTGAAAATAAAAACTTATTTATACAACAAAATATAATAATAATAAGTAATAACTTATTATATTTATATTATTTTTTTTCGTTATTGATTTTTGTACAATTTTATTTTGATCATATTGTTAATTAATTAAAAGCTGGTAAGGCTAATAAAATATTAAATTTAATATTATTTTATATAAGTTTAAAATATAACTGTAGCCTGATAAAAACATTAATAATTCATAAATAGGTATCATTTTTTTTATTACATAAATTATTGAACTATATTCTTATAAAAAATATATTTTCTCATTTGTACTTTTAAATTTTACAAATTTTACATTTATTTATCAACTTCATATTTTAGTTCTTAAGGTTACCCATAATAATTTATTTTTGTGTTTATACTACACAAAAGCATATTATGCAGATTTCAATGTTTAAATACCAACTTTAAATTAGCATTAGCATAGAACAGTACAAGGTTTTAAAATGTAGCATTATGAAACAAAAAAAGACAATTTAGTTTATAATAATGCATGACTAAAATAGTTGATTTTGAAAACTAATGAAATTGTTGTAATTTCTAACTGGCATTTGTGTGCAATCCTCAATTTCAAATTAAATTGTACGATTGTATTGTAAACAATTTTTTGTATACTAGATTATATTCATTAAAAATAAACCTCTCCACATATCCATCAATCCCACCCTTCCCAACATTTGATTTAAAAAAAAACTAATATTATACTACCTAGATTTGAATATAGAATATTATTTAAGATTTTAAATGAAACATTATTATATTTTTGTATTTATTAAAAATATCAAAGTTTTTCTAAAATGTATTCTTTAATTTTATATAATATATATTTAGCAGTCACATAATATAGAATATGACAAATATGTATTTACTTGTAAGGATAGGTACATTATTTAAAGAAATAGGTATTTTATATTACCATGATATTTTTATTTTATTTCAGTACTTTCACATAAAATTGAGGGACAATTTAATTTAATTATTTATAAAATAACTTAAATATTTGAGTTTTTAATGGGATTCATTAAAAATATATTAACCTTTTGTTACTTTATAATTTTTATGCACTTTTAAGCTAATATTAAATTTTATCTTCAACAATTGTTGCCTTTTATTTCAATATACTTAAACATTTTAATAACTTATAATTATATTTAATTTACGTGACTTCATTAGTGTAAGAGAATAAATTATATTTTAATTTGACTATATATCAGAATATCATCTAATTTTCAAACAAATATTATAACAACAGTTCAATAATTGTTTTATATTTAATAATGTAAATGAGCAATATTTTATCTTTTCTTTGATTGTTAAAATTTTCTATTTTTATTTTTTATTTTATTTTATACATCTGAGTCATTAGTTTGGTGATAATAAATGTTTATTTTTCACAGGGCTATAATACTATTGGTCCAAATGCTAGTATACCTCCTAGTGGTGTTTCACCTGCTACAGATGGCCTAGGCACTTCCCCTCTACCACCTATGTCAAGTTTGCGTGGAGCTCCTCCTTCTGCTCCAAGTCCAATTGCAGTTACCCCTAGCTCAATGATGTACCCAGGACATAACAGTCCCACTATTCAAACTCCCGGGGATACACTTGTCAAAACTTTAGCATCAGTACGATAAATTTATTTACTTATTTGCTTTATTTTAATTTACATAATTAACCTACATTTATATAATATATATATCAATAAGCTGGGATATTAATAAGGTATGCTTAAATAGTTACCATTGAAGGCTTTTTGTTGCTTTTATTAACAAATAACACTAACAAGAATCATAGCGATTCATTATACATTTCTTATAACTATTAGGTTTAGTAGTGACTTGTTTTTCTTTGTTGTGAGAAATACCTGAATCCTATCCTTGAAATTTTATACACCCCTATGTGGTACTATTACAATATTCTGCACCTACGTCAGTGGTTAAGAATTATTTCAAAATTAATTTTTTGAATTAAAAAAAAGCGATTTCTTAAGATACAACAATGTGTTGTAGATATATCCCACTGACCAGAGTGTCAGCAGTTACAGTTCAAATCCATCTACACCTGTAAGTTCACCACCACCTTTGGCACCTTTAGCGCCTGCAAACAGTGCCGGATCTTGGACCCCTGGCGTAGTACCACCTCATCCTGGATCTCCTCATTTTCCTACTGACCATCGCACTATTCATTTGGTATGTAATATTCTAACATTTCTAACTTTTTAATATAATAGCTACAATTAGTACTAACATTAATTGCTTGAATGTGGGTTGGTGTAAATTCTTGTATTATTTCCATTTCTGTAATTTGTTATCACAAGTAAATTTTTTTGTTTTTATTATAGGGTAGTCGTATGGAAGAAAGACTGGACGATGCCATAAATGTTCTACGAAATCATGCCGAAAGTCAGGCTTTAAGTTTAGCTGGTGTTCAACATTCCGCTTCAGGCATTGTACCATTGTATCATCAACATTTAGTAAGTTACAATATTTTTAAGATTTTTTTCTAAAGCATTTACTCGTATTACTTTATATTTATAATTTATTGTTTTACTTTTAGGGAAGTCCCCATTCAGCTACTGCTACAGTTGGAGCTGTTCCAAATACTTACCAAACACTTTCAACATGTCAAGACAGCGATGGGCCAATCAAAATTGAAAGACTAAGCAATATCAGTATGTACTCGTTAAAACATTTTTTTTACTAATTCCTATGTTTTTAATTTTTCAAACATAATCTTATTGTTGTTTTCTTTTTATTGTAGAAAAGCGGAAAGAACCTCCAGACAGTTCAGATACCAAGCCTACTAGCAGTGATCACTTGTTAGTAAATAACATCGTTAATGCCAATTCACCCCCAAACAATTCGCCTATTAATAAAAATTCAAAACGATCCCGTCAATAGTAAGTTTAATGTGCAATTTTTCCCCCTTTTGTTTTTAAAGACACATTAACTTAACTTAACTTCAGATTTTGTTTCGTAGAGGTGTCTCAGGTGTTTGATTATCAGAACCTCAAACGAACAAATATTCATCTAAAATAAATCTAATACATGTAAATTCCCTCCTAAATATTTAACATTTCGCGAGATAATTTTTATTAAAGTTAATAAGTTAAGGTAAATTTGCACAAGACTATTTAACTTTTAATCGGTGTTAACTATAATGTAAAAGTCTTGGCTATGTGCTTCTGTAATTTTCAAAGTTATTAGTTGATAAGTAAGCAACTATTTTTTAGGAATTAAGAAGTATAAGCAATTCTTTTCAAATACTTATATTGGATATTATCAAGATCATTTATATATTTTGAATAATTACAAGACCAAAAGAGTGACTTGAATTCTGGGTTAGATATTACTAATGACATATATAGTGTTTAAACTCTTGTATTTCTGTTCATAAAACCTAACATATTATATGATTTGCTTATAATCATTCTATCATTTAATTTTCAATAAATAAACATTTTCATATTAGACACCCAAGTCTTAAATCAAATTTACTCTATTGAGGAAATAGTTATTAATTTGATACCAAAATATTATTGGATTTTTACTATGTGTAAAATACATTTTTTGAGATTTATGAATATTTAGAAGAAGAAGATTTTCTTCTCTCCATTAAAAAAGCGAGTTGTTTTTTCTTGCATTTAAACTAATAAGTGAAAGAAAAATAAATTTACTTCCAGAAGCCAATTTTAATTTTGAAAAAATATTTTTTGTGCTTTATAGGAAATTAATGTTTTTTTAGGAACACGTCGTTTAAGTGAATTTTGAAAAAAAAAAAAATATATTTTGTACTTTACTAGTTAAACAATACAACCAATACAACAAATCAAAAATCTATTAACTATATAATGTAGTAAAGATAATAAGGAATTCAAATATGTTTTCAAAATTAATATCCGGCTTTGGGTACAATGTGAATACTTCTTCTTTTTGGACTTTCGAGTTGAAATTTTTTTGATTGCAAAATATAGTGACGTGTGACGTGCGTATGTATGTTATGGATTTCCAAGAATCTTAGTTGTAGTTCATTTTAAATTACATAAAGCTTTCGGGAAACTCACGCACACTTATGATTAGTCACTACACACACAGTCACACATCACTCACGATGAATATAAGAAATTGCCTAAATCCAATCCCTTAAAAATGGTCTTAATGCCTTTATGCCAAAGTATAATTTTGTGTCATCTGCGTGGTATTATCATTTAGTATTACAGTAAATAAGTATTATGTGAATAAAAATAATTAATAGACTGTTGCATAAAACATTTGGGTTAGTTACTAAATATAATAGAAAAACATTAATATAAATAAATACATTTAGTACTGATAAAGAAAAAACTATAATACTTAACCTAATCAATAAAAGTATCACGTCTACAATATGGCACATTAATTTATATTGGTATATTAACACATTTTGTGTACTTGTGAGTATGAATGTAACCCAAAGTGTGTACTGATTCAAATGAAAATAGAAATCATATATATTTGTACTGTAATTTTTGTGTTCAGTTGACAATACTGGCACACCTCTATTGGACCTCACCCATGCTTTATTCATAAAGAATGTTAAATAAGATGTTGACTTATATTGTAATTGCTATTTTAGTTGTTCTAGTGCTGATGAAGATAATGAAGATCCATCAACTAAAGCACATAGAGAAAAAGAACGCAGACAAGCCAATAATGTCCGCGAAAGGTAAGTTTCTAAATAATTTAATTTAATAAAATATAATTAAATAGTTTTTGATTATAATGTAAAATTAAATGTAAAACATCACAATTGTTTACATTTTTGAATCAATATGTACTGATATTGTTAAATTTAAATTTTGGATTTAAAATTTATTATAATTATGTTTTTACAATGTGGAAACATACATTTTTTCACATTAGACTATTTTAAATTAAAATTGTTAGAACATTAAAAAATGACTCAGTATTTTTTAAGTCTTAACATAAGTTTGAAACTAATATGATGTTTCGCATTGCTGTTGTACAAGTGTGGATGACGAGAGTGAAGATCCTGAATTAAAAGTTCAACGGGAAAAGGAGCGCCGCCAAGCAAATAACGCTCGAGAAAGGTGAGCTTTTTGGCCTGCAATTTATGTGCGGTTCTTGGCTCCTTTTTTAAAATTATATTAATACCCTGGTTTAATAAACAATTTATTAATAACAATTTATGGTTATTTACATTTGATATTGATTAGTGAATTTAAATAACTATAAAATATTGTTCACATAAATCAATGATCAAACCTTTATTTGAACTCAGTTCATACCCCTTGTACACAGCTATGATCACCTGACAAATTCAAAATGAGTTTTTTACTAATGTTTTGTTCAAATGTATTTTTAATAGTAATAAAAGTAATATTATATTCCTTTTCATTATTTTTGATCTATATTGACTAAAATAGTAATAATTTTTATAATTAATAATGTATACTTCTACTAAGCTTAATATGAAACAATTAGTAATTGGTAGGTTATGGATTATGTAATTTAAAAGTTTTTTTTAAATGATTCATGTTATATCACAGCGATAATTGTTTTTTTTATATTTTGAATGTTTTATTTTCAGAATTCGAATTCGTGACATTAACGAAGCATTAAAAGAACTTGGCAGGATGTGTATGACACACCTAAAAACCGATAAACCTCAAACTAAACTGGGTATTCTCAACATGGCTGTTGAAGTTATCATGTCATTGGAACAACAAGTTCGAGGTAAATTATTGATTCTTAAAATTATTGTAATTATTTTCAAATCATATTTTATGCTGTTATTTTCCTAATTTTTTCAGAGAGAAATCTTAATCCTAAAGCTGCTTGTCTAAAGAGGAGAGAAGAAGAAAAGGCGGAAGACAATGTTGGACCAAAATTGGGACATCATTTATCGGTAGCACAACACATGGTTGTCCAAGCCCCACATTTTCCACCCATGACTTTGGTAAGTTTATTTCTAATAAGATTGAGTTATTCAATTGATAAAAAATAGCAGTTTTAAATTTAATCCAAAATCATTAATTTATAGCCAAATAATCAAGCAGGCTTGCCTCATAATGGACCCCAGTAGCAATGGAGTACAACTTCACCTCAAATATTATGCTCCTAAGTAATCTGGAGGTGATGGCATTAGTTTGCCCTTACATTAAATCTCCGTTGAAATATTGCCAAGTATATTATATTAGTGATATTTTTTATTCGTATGACATTGTTTTTTTTTTATATACTTGCAACATAAATGATTTTTTTGCCCTTTGTAAATAATACAAGCTAAACCCGAAGTTTTAATAGACATTTAGATTATATATTTTAAATGTAAGACTGAATTCAGAGTATTTATCAGAGTATAAACATACAATATTCAAATATTTTTGCTCTTGTTAAAAAAATATATATATATATATTATCACACATAAATTTTAATTTTTATCCTGAATTCAGTCTAAAATTCATACTTTATTTATAAACTGAAATGTCTTAAATTTCCAAAGCCCTTTTCCGATATTAGATATGTTAATTTAAAATCAATAAATAAATCACAATCATGCCTAATGAAGAATTGCAGTAAGTACAAATTTGAACTCAAAACAAGTTCCCAATTTTCTTTTGCAACTTATCTTAATGTAATTTAATTACATTTTATTATTGTTTTTTACAATTGTTATCATTGGCGCAACTTATTCAAAAAATAACATAATAAGCTCTTATTCTAGGTTAAAGCCTTTTTTACATTCCTAAAATATTCTTTACCAAATAATTATATACATATATGTATATTATTTTTATAACAACTGCTATTATCTGTTTAAAAATAATAACTTGTTTATGTAAATACTAGATAAATACATTATATTTTAACCATGTGTTTTTGTCTTGAATCAAAAAACATGGTAAAAAATAGTAGTGGGGGGATCCCGCATTTCACATATATACTTGATAAATTTAATATATATTTATTCTTGACTTTCCAAATTAAATTAGATTGCTTGTATAATATATTATGCTAGTTAACCATTATCTTAAAGAGCTACATAAGTAGTGAATATTATACAATGTTGAACATTGGAAAATCACCCTACCAAGTTGTGCTAATGATTTTTATAAAATAATATTCAAGTTACTGATTACTTCTTAAGTTCGAGGGTTACAAATATATTATTAAATAGTTTGTAAAATCTTAAATTAATTTTAAAATATTAAATTCTTTTCTTAGACTCACTCCGTCTTCACTGTCATTACTAATGGTATGATTATGTATGATTTATTGAAAGTTGATTTATACATTTATTGAGTAATGTATTAAATAAAGGTTTTTTTAATACACATGATTTTTATTCATGTGATAAATACCAAATTATACTAGTTAGAAAAAAAAATGTATGTGTTCAAGCTTTAATTTTTTTTCTGATCATTGTTTATTAAATATATAATTTGCATTTCTTAGAGAAAACAATTAATTTCATTACGTTTGCGCCAGTATTAATTTTACAATCAAAAGTATTATTGCATATTGAAACACATATTTCTACAAAAATATTTTGTAAATTTATTGTAAAAACCGTTTCCTAATAAGAAAAATCTCCATAGTAATAATTTTTTTTAATTTTAATTTTAGGTTATTTTAATTTTTACATTTAAAAAAACTTAACTTTATATAATTTTTTAATTGCTAAAGTGTACCTTTAGATTTTTCATTCGTTACTTGCTGCAATTTTAATATTTGTTCAAAATATAACAATAATGGTACCTATATATATTATGAAAATATTAAAATATCAATTATCAATCATATTCAGTTTACAGTTAATTATTCAAGTATATTTAATGTATTATGAGTGTAAATAAACATATGGTATGAACAATTATTAGTGGTCAAAGTTGATTAAAACAATATTGAAATAAAAAGATTATTATTCAATTGTCAAAAATATGACCCATTAAGGCGAAAAGTTTTAATACCTAGTACTAATGCTCTGCTATACAAAAACAAAACATTTTTTCACAAGAAGGATTAGTAATAAAAATTCAAACAAAATTAGGTGATTATAAGTATTCAATTAATGGTAGATTGTCTTAAGCAGACAAATTATGGCATTTAGGAAGATAAAAAGTTTTAACCTAACCTCGAGATAAGTTCTTTTCAAATTTCTTTACTTTGACCACTTGTAATTATTTAATACTGTTATAAATTTTTATGGTTTTAGTTACAGACAAAAGAAATATAATATGGTTTTCTTTACAACTAAATATATGGTGCCTTCTATAATCATAGTTTTTTATAGTTATTTTCCAACAATTTCAAACTATGGCTCAAAAGTTTATCGTGATTAATTTGAAATTTATAAACGTATTTACATTGGTAAAGATCTAATCTTCACAAAAACTCTTAGTCATCAAGTTTTCATACTTGGCATTCTTAATAATTGTTTTTCAGTAGTCACTGTAGAGCGAAATTGATATTTTCAAAGGCTAGTTTAATGTATCACCCACCAAGCAGCACAAATAACGCTAGTAAAGGCATTCACTATTGTATTAATTATAATCACTTATCATAGTTATTACTAAATTATCACCTATTGCCTACCTACCACCCCTTGAAACTCAATAATTGCCCACTTCTCCACACTACTACTGCCTTATGCCAAAGTGACATCTAAGTTAGGCCATCTATATACCAATTGTCTGTATCTATCAATCATATACCTCATAATTGTTTGAAAATAAATTGTGTATTTATGTTGAAAATACAATTTTTATATGTGTTATGAATGTTTATTTATAACAATAAATTTCAACACGTATGAAAAAATGTATTTACATTAACATTTAAATAATATTTTAATATATTTAATATCAATTACATACTAGTATATCATGTACTTTAACTAATCCTGCCCCATGTATACTGCTGTGGTAAAATATAAATATGTGTACTTAATAAATATATACTAATTATTGTATTATATAAATCCCACATAAATTAGGTTCATGTAAGACATGCTTTAGTGGTACATGTTATACAAAATATGATGCTGCACTCAAAGTAAAAGAACTAGTCAAAATATATACAAACATATTCATACTTAATCTATAGTTATAAAAGTATAATTGTTGATTTTACAACAGATAAGCTTTGGTACAAAGATATATGGTTTACTTTTATATGTAGCGCAATATTTTAAAATCAATGATAATACCAAACATAATCTTAGACAATTTTCTATGGAATTTTAAATACATTTATAGTCATATTGGTTGCTAAGTCTATCAATATCCTGAAATTAAATTTTATCTCAATAACTCCACATACTATCAACTAGATTTGGTTTAATACCTTCTAATTCAATATTGTACAGACTTTTACTGAGTGCAGTGTTATATAGTATGTACTATTACTTTCCAACCTTGGATGTATTTGAAATAATTTTTAACTGTGAAATTCATTTTTTATTTTAATTTGTATTCATTTTAAGTTCTTGTATTATATTATTAATTCTATATATAAACTTATTTTTTAATATAGTTTTAATAAAACCAGACATTTTTCCTTCTAAAATAATTGAATGTTTTTTTTTATAGAATTAATATTTTTGAGACTTTGGAAGTCAAAAATGTTTGGTATTTTAATGTAGATTATAATAACATTTAATTTATAAGAAAAATGACTGGAGTTGTTCTGTATCATTATTTTAATCTACATAATTTATACCTATATTAAAATTTCCCATTATTGTTACTACATTATTATTGATTTTTTTTTTTTTTTTAATTAGACTTGTAATAATGAAATATACATATATTGATATAAATATATACACATACATACATTTATGTTTGTTTACATCATATTTATGTATTAAGATTTTAGTAAACTATTTGTTAGGTATAAATGTATATGTCATGATGCCATAATTTGTATTCTTTTCTTATTGAAACTCAAAAAATGATTATACAATATTTTTTTTCTATTATTATTATTATTATTATTATTATTATCATTCATTTATATTTGTCATTCTTTAGCATATTAATTAAAATTAATTTTGTTTTATTTTACTTTTAATTTTTAAAAAATGAACATCACTTTTAACATCACCACAACAACAATGAAAGATTGTCATCCATAATATTTATGTCGTGGTTAACTGTATATATAGGCTATATTATTTATATGTTAATTTTTGTAACATTTGATTGAGAATAAAAGTTTAATAATATGTATAATATTATTAGTATAAGAGGCACTTGAGTATCCTGTATTTTCATAAACCAATTTACACCTTTAAATATTATATTTATGTTATTTTATTTTAGTTTTTACATAAACATCCATTTTTAAAACAGCTGGTAAGTGGGTAACGCTTTGCTGTACATTAAGTGTCTAAGGAATCACTTCAATTGATATGTTAAATATGAATTCAATGATATAATATCATTGTATAAGAAAAACAATTCTGAGCTATGATGGTCTGTCAGTGTTTAATATGACTAGCCACTATACTCTGTTCAAAATAAGATTATTATCTAACTGCTGAGTTGTGCTTATGATTGTGGCTTTGTTATAAAGAACTGGTCTCGCTCGTCAACTTGGTAGAGAATGGTCTAACAATGCATGTAAGTGCTGAAAAATAAAAACTGATCACCACCGGGTAATGATCTTATTTTGAACAGAGTATAGGTAAGTATATTTTATGATATTACTATGATTACTGTGATTAAAGTAATTTATTTTACTATTCCTACAGTAAGTTAAATTAATTTTTGTTGAAAAAATTGCATTTTAATATGTCATTATGCATATAAAATATAAAAATATACTCTAAAGGTTTCATATATCTACAAATAATATTTTTGAATTACAATAAAATAACTCAAATCATTATTCTTGGCCTTAATGTATAATTTTGTCCAAATATGAACTTAAAATATCTGTGAAAAATAACTGCTTATACATTTTTTAGTTACAAAATGGACTACATATTTGGAACCTTGTTTTAAATTTTCAATCCTTAGCTATAATAGTTGAACATTTTTGAAATTTTGATAAATTTTGTCAAAATTTAAGCTTCAAATACTCATAAAAAAAAGTGCGCTAATGGATTTTTGATATTTTTCAACTGCTATTATAACTGCTTATGAGAAACCTTGTATTCAATTTTTAAGCTCTTTGACCCTACGAATAAAATTTCATTGACGTAGAATTATAGAAAGAAAACTAAAAAAATTTCAAATTTCAAATGTCAATAAATAACTTTAAAATAGTCTAAATATTTTGAAAATTTAATCATATATAGGAAATAATAAAATAAACATTTGATGAAAATTTCAAGTACCTGTGGTTATTTTTTTTTGTATAACATAATAAGAAAATCGTTGTATGAGAATTTGTTAATTTACGGGTGAATATCCAATGTTTAACTTCAAACGCTTATGAAAAATTAATTTGACTTTCCGGGAAACATTGTTTCTGGTAAATTTTGGAAAACTAATGGGAAATTTTGAATTAAATTTTCAAATCTAAGATATAAATAGAACATTTTTTATAAATTTCTAACTAAAAATAATTTGCAATTTTCGTCAAAATTTGAACTTCAAACGCTTATATATTATGAATCTACATTCAACTTTTTTTTTTAATTATCATTAACAACAACCAATGAGCAATATTGTATTACATTTTCAAGTTTCAAGCAAAAAATGTTGTTAATTGTAATTTTTCTTATGCCTAATAATAGCTCAAAATGAGTGGCAATGTTTCAAAAGTGTTATGATGCATTGAAATTGCTTTTATAATTCGATGAAAATTTCATTTTTTTACGGTTTTTTAGTTTAGAATTACACTAGAAAATTAAATCGATTTTTCAAAAACTGCTTTTGTTGAAAAATCTTAGTTTTCCTTAATTTTTTGTTTGTTTTTTGTACCAGTTTTAAAAACGATAGGAAATTTTTTACACTCACTTTATTGATTGTAAAATCAATATATTCATCTCTCCGCTCAGCATAGGCTTAAATTTGGCTTACTAGAAGGGGGGGGGCTAAGACTATAATTTATAAGTTATAACCATGGAACGTTAGAACAAGCCCACAACGCGAGCTTTGTCTTCCCTCGCACTATCTACATCTAAATTTCATGATTTCAAAACATGTATATAAATACTTCAAAATTATTTATTTAATAAAACCATACAACATTTAATTTAATTATTAATAAGTAATAAAATCATCTTTATATTAATTTAACATAATATATTTATGTTTCTCTGCGAATTGCTTAAGAATGATATCTTAAATAATGTTTTTGTGTTATTGCTTTTTTCAATGTACAAAATAGACACCTGAGTAAATCTATCTTGTTACATAATAGACGTTCGTGACCATATTTTTATCTGGCGCATGGCAGAGAAGCTTCTCTCGCACATGAAGGAACTACTAGGTAATGTTAGAGTTACTTTATACAAATGAAACAATTTTAGATAAACATTTTCCTGTAAAATAAGTTTTAAGTTATCTGCTGTTAAAACGTTTGAAGTTCCATGTGTTTGGATTATACAGTTTTTGGCGACGACCATTTCAGCTTTAAAATACTTAACAAATCCTAAAGAAATATAAAATATAAAATTAAGTGTTAGCCAATATTTTATACCCTAAATAGCATATGGCACCTATGAAATAATCACTGTATTTACTTTATAATGATCAATGAAGTAAGTACTTAGCCTAAAAATCTAAGATAGTAAGATACTTCAAATTTCACGTAAACATATTAGGTATTACTTAACCTGTTATCGTCGTCGTTATAAAATAATAAATATTGACCTGGCTCAATCATTTCTAGTTTTATTACAATACAAAATCTATAACTTGAACGTTCATAATATAATCATATACCTATGACCTATCGGCTATCCTGCTTAGGAATTACGTAATAAATTGAATTATTTTTTCTAACAAAATCTGAAATTTGAAGAAGACTAAAAAAAAATTAGGGAGCTAATCCCCCCCCCCAATTTACACATATGCTCGCTCAGAATTTACAATCTAATTTAGATTGATTTTATAATGATTATGATTATCATACAAGTCTTTACATCGGGGATAATAAAAATAGTACCTACATAATTATAATTATTAATTTTAATAAATTACAGTTAATGCTCGAGGGAATTCAACTAATTATAAATAAATATCATTGATAGGAACTTAATGTTTATTATCGATCAGAGGATAGGAATTTGTTCACTAATTACCAGAAATTTATAGTCTTTATCCAACTATGAATCTGAGAAAACAAATCTTCTGAAGTCTCAATAGATTATAATATTATGTAAAGGAGATCTACTTGAACTTTGGAGCACTTTTGGAAATAAATATGATTAAAATTCAGTAGAGCTTTATAGTGAACTGAAGAAGACGTTGTACCCGCATGTATCGTCTTCGTCTTACACACGTACGATATATCAAATTTTCGTTCACCGGTTCAATAGTGTTGATATTAGAGAGAATTGACCTATTATAAAATTTAAAGGTAAGATTATTATCTAGATGCCCAATTAGCTTTTTATTGGTTTTATTATTTTTAAGTTATTTATGATCATTTTAAAATGTACGGTTTCAAAAAGGTCATAAGCATAACTTACTTGAAAATAATAATATCAATAAAATCCTACGTGGGGCCCT
>PVMI01023738.1:0-13060 GCA_008528875.1 Aulacorthum solani
AGTTATAAAATATCTTGCACGTCCTTAATTTTATGTGAGTATTAATTTCAAGTAGGTATCATTGCCTCGCTTTAAAAACTGTAGCTTTATTATAATTGGTGAGAGGAGGGTGGTTTAAACTTCTGGTCAAGTTAGATATTTAGGGGTCTCTCCTGGCAAGAGGAGTACTCGCCCACACTTATGATATTATCGAGGTTACCTCTTGATGACGGGGCACCGCATCTTCATTTCCACCCCTCTGTACACCGTCGCCTCTCCGCCGACTTTGAGCATGACGTCCTCCTCGGTGGTGGCCTGTTCGTATTTCTGGGCTACGTCTGACACCATGACCGCTTCCTGCGAACTGCAAGCATTCGGGTTGCAGAGCCTGCTATCGAGTGGCTTGTCGGTGCCACAATCTGTGTCCGGTCGGTTTATGATGTGCCCGTGGGCAATCCTCTGCACGCACTCCACCACTCTGGTTTTGACGCCACCGTTACACTTTTTACTACACTATAAAAAATAAAAAACAGATACGTTGTTATCCATTGAACGATGTATACAGAGTTAATTGTATGTGAAAATTATAGATGATCCCAATATACCATTGTCCGTTATACAAATGCGCGCAGGAAACTTGCACTATTTTACAGCTCTCCGCCGCCGGGGCATAACACGTAATTAAATAAGCCATTTCGGTACAATAAATAACAAACATTTTTTTAAAATAATATTAATGTTTTAAATTTTACTGTCGAGAAATCGGTACATTAACTATGACATAACAATTTATGAACTTAAACACTATAAGTGAAACAATATCAAATCCGAAATTAGGGAGCAGGCACAAAATAACTTAAGAAAAATACATTACCATTTGTACAAGTTAGTGTTTAAAATTCATCTGAGCGTCACAGCGTCGGCCACAATGGTGTAAAAATACGTTTTTCAAAATATACGAAATTCTTTATTGTTCCAGTATAATATCAAGAAACTTTTCAGCTGGTTTTTAACAAAATTACAATTGTTTCTATTACAACTGCTAAGAAAACATATCGTTTAAAATCAATTGTATTAATGATCATATTAATGTAACCATGATAGACTTAACAATAATGGAAATATAATGGCCACTGCAGCTCAACTAAACAAAAAATAAAAATGAGATAAAGACAACGATATAAGTCTTTGTTTTGGAAAATGTACCTATTATTAATTAAGTGTTGAAAATGATATGCAAAATATATAATTATTATTTGACACACAAAAATATAAAATGCATTGTATACAGCCGAATTGAAACACGAAGATGCATTTCAAAAAAGTTAAAATTACGCTTAATTGGAAATGTAAGATTCGTCACGGTGGTTGTGGGAACGTACCTTCGACCATTCGGAAGTCCGCCATTCCGTGGGACAGTCGATCATGTTGCATTGCTTCCGGTCCGTGGGCGGGGGTTGTGGACACATGTTGTTCGGCACTGTAGCTGTATTCCCTTCGGTCACCTCGTGTATGCAGTTCACCTCACGCATCTGAAGCCCGATGCCACAGCTCTGCGAACACGGCTGGAAGTCGCTAACGTTCCACCGGGGTGGGCAGGGTTGGTCGTTGCACGTCTGCGTCAGTACTTCGGGCTGATCGTTTCGGGAACATAAGTACGGGGAGACGATTTTCTTGTCCTCTTCTCGCACGCACAACACCAAAGATTCTTGTACGCCTGTGCACGAAAGCCAAAACAAAAACGATAATAATCGTTCATCAAAAGTTTCAGCATGACGGTTGATAATATTATCGTCGTCTATATTATATTTTTCAATAACTGTCACCGTCTAAAAATTACTCTTTACGTAAAACTGTACACAACTCGAAGCCTCAAGTTTTCACTACTATAAAACACATAATATACGATTTACAATACCTTTTTGACCGTTGGTCACTATAATAATATATTATAATATAATTTAAACTAATTCAAATTGTATTATGAAATCGCGTTTTACGCAGACGTATAATATCATAGCTGAAGCACAGCGTTTTACTAGGAATACACAAACATATTAATATTATTTATAACTCGATACTGCTAACGTAATGTACATATACCTAGGTAGTAGGTACAATATATTTTTAAACAATACAACAATTGTAATAATATTGAAAACATCAAGATATCATTATCGTAATAAATTGATGTTTTTTTTTCAATATTAAAACCAGCAATTAATCGTTTATCGTAACCTTATTTGGTCCAGGCAATACAAATCTAACCTCCAAGACAAGAAGCACTGCAATGCGTAAAGCCTTCTCTTTTCCAAGAGTATGTTTTACCAAACGAACCGGGGGCAACTTTCGGTGGATTGAAATCGTCGGAACTGGCGTCTGCGTATCCGTCCCTGATGGACCTCTCATTTTGATCAAATCTGAAATCGAGAGTACACAACATTATTCGATGAACTCGTATGTGTAGCCTTAAAAACAAAACAAAAGACACATCGGCGACATGGTTTACATTTTGTTCAACGAGCAGGGCGCCGAGAAGCATTTTTCCACCTCCGGCGGTTTGGGACCGACGCACGCATCGTCCGTCAGCTTCGTCATGATCTGCGTGTAATCTAAATGCGCTTTGCAGTACACTTTTCTCGTCCTGATTCCATCGCCGCACGTGACGCTGCACGGGCCCCAATTGTCGGAAACGAACCTAAACATATTGTCATCGGTTTAATAAATCGTCGTGCAAGCCAACGTGGGCGCTAAAAGTTTACAGCGTGTGCGGCGAAGTTTTTTGTTGGCCGATCAATCGCTGAGCGTGGGCTTGTGAAAAACTCGATTTGGACGACACTTGGAAATCCGAGTCTGCGTCGAAATTCTCGTCTGTAACATCACGCGTGGCGAAAACAAACACGACGTTAAGTAACACAATGATGGCAAGTAAAATAAACAACTGAAAACACGATACTTTGATCTATTATATGTTGGTCAAGAAGAGTATTATATATTTTTTTTGGAAATAATGTAAAGTTTTAAAGTACATTTTTAAGAATTTCGCCGATCGATATTTTACTGTTCCATTGTTTCTTCGAATTTCATAAATAAATACCAGTATTCGTTTATTGAGAAGACGATACAATTGTATTATATAGTATATAAAATATATATTGTCATATCACTGGAATTGGACAACCTCGTTCGACAAAATGGTTATTTTTCATGTACAATAATAATATTATACAAATAATGAGCATTTCAAAGCGTAAGTGAATTTAAACTCACTATAACAGACATGAAAATATTTTGAAGCGATATTTCTACATCATGTTTACATAACGCAGTGGTAATGGTACACCTCGACAGGCAAACATTTTAATTAGACCTCCTGGCTTTGCATCCGAAAAATGTAAAGGTAACATTCTGAGTGAATGCACCATTATAAAACTTAATAATACTTATTTTCGTAAAATTGCTGTTCTTAAAACGTGAAACATTTATTACGAAAATTGAATCATTTGAAGCAGATGATACAATTAGTTCAAAATGTTACAACGTATTCGCTCAAAATATCAAAGTTTGCACTTTGGATTGCTTAATATAATTGTTACTATATGAATAGTCTGCATATATTATACATTTTAAGCAACTCATCAACATATAGTGAAGACTTTTGTGTTAGGAAATTATCTATGAAGCTTTCGGTACATTTATAAAATAAGTGATTGATAAATATTGTTTGGAATTTTTTGCACCAAAAATGTTCAAAAAATGCACCCAAATATGCAATTAAAATATTACCGAAACATTCTCTAAATTCCCAGAAAAAAAATAGGGAAAAACCTCATAATATTATGCGTATATGGAACTATTAAACATATACAGCATCTATGTTATTAATAATTGTTAACAATTCTTACATTTTTCAAATATACTGCTTTTTTAAAAATTTAAATGAAATAATATAAAAAGTCAAACTTTGTATTTAACTTAACAAAACAAATGTTTATATCATCTTAAATATACAACGATCTTCAAAAAAAAAAAACATGTAAATGTAAGAAGTCTTGAACCTTGTTGATAAATTTGATATTATTTTTGGCACTTAACTATAAAATGTATTTATGTAAAAGTGCAAACAAACTATTGTTGTAAAATAACCGAATTTATGTATTATATGTGTTTACTGAACATGATAAAAATATGATTAAAGTACCTACTTGGTATTCAGTTCTAATATAGAAAAAAAATTTTAATTTACAGGACATATTTGCAGTATTGATCATTGGGATGACAACGTGACGTGTACCGTAACCTAATCGTTTATTACGTTACCTAACCCTTCGGGCGATGTATTATAATATATTATATTATACGGTAATCTAAATAATAAGTTCTCGGCCCTGTCATAATATTAAACCCGACCCACTCACGACCCGACTGCGTCTATACAGATATTATGTACACATATAGACATATAATAATATTATATTATTTTATATACATAATATGTATACGCGTGTTGGTATAAAATATATATTGCCTTGATCGAGTATTTCAGCGGAAACAGAAACAAATTACGAGATTCGGGATTGTTTGGCCAGAGCGAAGATTGAACGCGTAAAAGTGTTATTTTTACTACAAATGAATGGAACGGCCCAATAAAAACGATATGGGGAATGATTCGATTAGCCTTCGAGCAAATTTCACGACTGTTATGACCGGCCAGGCTGAACTTGCACAGTTCCTCGGGCGTTATAACACTTATACTTTTTTTAAGGGCCGAGTGCGAAGGCGGAAAGGGTTTATGCGCATCGAGCCGAGCGGGTTTATATCGTTATCGACCGCTATATAATACAGCCAGCAGTACGAAAAAATGTAATTTAAAATCGCCGTTTTACTACCGCCGTCGTGGTTTTGTAATCGAAAATAAAACGGACTTTAACCGATCTCCGTGTTTTATGATTATATTTATTCACGTCGAAGGTCTCTCCGGGCTGGGTCGTATACGTGTACTATACTATACGTCATACAAACACCACACATAATTATATTGTGTGCGCTGCATCCGTCCGTTCAATAATAAATTCGTTTGGGTGTCCGGACGAGATTTTTCCCACCGAAAATCGAGGCCTACCGCCAAGACGGCGACACATTGAATTTTCCATTTTTTCGCCGCACCCCCGCCAGTCTTGCAGCTGTCGGTACACATGTCTCGCGTGACTTTCGAAATGAAAAGTATCGTTCCCGAGGGGCGCATTCCCCTCAAAATAAACACAGAACACACACCGCCGATCGTGCATACACACACACACACACACATATATATATATATATAACTTTGAGCGAATTTATCTTCGGACCATTATTCGACTTCTTGTCACTACTACAAGTCCCCCGCGCCGTCCACGGTAGGACAAATACCTCGCCACATTCGTATACACGCAGCAACGAAAGTATAGTATTGTGTTCTCTTACTGATTGCGACATTATAATATATCGTCTTTATAGTCAGGTGTGTGTATATTGTGTACACGAGCCGTTGGATCACGTGATGGTCTGCAGACACAGCTGCAATCACGCGGTCACCGGACACGCGATTACTGAGTACTTGTGACCAGAATTTAAAAGACATTGACGCGGCGATGTGTGTATGGTTCCGGCAAGATGGTGCTTCACCGATGGGGCGACAATCGCTTGACAGTGTGAGAAATTCGGGGAGGGGGCTCCTTTGGAGTATCAGAGCTGGGGTCATCAGGTTTTTTTTATTCGGGGCCGTGCCAAATAAGCTCATGTCTATACGAGTACCAAGGGCGAACTATGTTGAAGCACTTGTGGAAGAAATTCGTAGCTTTATTGGTGAACTTGGACCTACAGTGGTACGTATTATTGTATCCGATGTTATTATTCAATACATGTATGGGGGAGAGCATATATCCTACACGTTTATACAAATCGTTATGCTTAAGTCAAGTTTTTCGCATTGAAGTTATAACAAAATTAAATCCGGAGTTCTTGATAAAACTGCACTCTGGGTAGTGGGTATAGGTAATAACCACGGTTGTTAGTAGACGGCCGTGGTAATACACATATAAAATATAATAAAATATGATATAATATATTTCATTTTTCCCGAACTTACGGTAACACGGCAATTTCGCTGAACATGTCTTGGTCCGTCTGGGCTCGGTCATCGGGTCGCAAGTCAGGTACTTTTGTTTCGATTTGCAAGTAATGTTCCTGATCTGCATTCCATCGCCACAAGTCGCCGAACACTGCAATACATTGAACGGTACGTGAGCACGACAATTGATTATGCATAAGATTTCAATATATTATTATCAGAGACATTAGAAATCTGCCCGTATTATATTTTTCAAGGGCATAAAAATATTGTGTTTGTATTAAAATTTGTATAAGACGACGCGGATAAACCGGATCTATATGAACCGAAATAATCCGAAATAAAATATAGGAACGTCTCTCAGCGGACACACTCGAATCGCTTTTAGATAGACACATATCAGAAAATATGAATAAATTTTTTGTACTCTGAATATACTAAAACCAGTCAAGAATATTTAAAAAAATATATTAATAAATCTATATCGTATATTATTATGATTATATTATAGTTTTCGCTGTCGTTTTTTTGTATATTTACAGCACGATTTACAATACGGGTATGATAGGGGATGCATCCATATTGTAAAGGACACTCGAATTGCCTCGGAAAATGACCGGATGCATTACTTTAAAAAAAAAAACAACCCTACCCGTAGATTTTTAAGATGATTCGTGTGTACTGCTCTCGACAGCGATAAGTAGCTTAATAGTTAATATTTTAATATCACGCTGTACTCACTTTGGACCATTCACCTGTTGACCACTCGGAATAACACGGTTGGATGTTGCACTGTTCCTGGATTTTAGGTTTGTGCCCATGACACATGTGATGCCATACCTGAAACACACGATTGAAAAACGTTCGGTCATAAAATGTTGTATAGATAAATAATATTATAACTGAATTACTTGAACTGGATCAAATAATAATAATATTTGGTAACACGACGCATTTTGAATAAGTAATATTACGACAGGCACCATCAATGAGTAATAATATGTATTAGATTTATATAGCTGTCGGGAAAAACGAGAATTAGTAACCGTAAAAGTGTGTGGGATAAATTGATGATAATAGTGGTATTGATATATTTTGATTGTTTAATGCTATAGTATACATTGTGGCGTTTCATCGATTTTTCAATATTAGTGGATATTGTAAATTTGTAAGACTATCAAACATTTCACTAAATTATTGGGGTAAAACAAATGATCAAATACCGAGAGACAAGGCCAAAAGCTAGTTACCACATTTTATAGAGTTTTGTAAATGGACAACTTAATAAAAAAAACATAATTAAGATTCTAAAAAAAATAACAACCAAACGTTTTTAATTAATTGGTATATTTTAGTTTTTTTCAAAAATCTGGAAAACAAGTTACCTTCCGCAGAAGTTACAAGACTATTCTACAATTATCATTAGGAACGATGGTATTTCACAAATGTGTGTACATTTTTATAATTGACAGTTTGTTTTGTACATTTGCTCATTAAAAACTTTTAATGACTTGACATATATACGATTTCGTTTGGAAATTATATTCCTATATTATCTCGAAACTCTTTTTCCTATTATTATCCTCTTTAAGTATTTTTTTTAGCCACCCAAAATGTGACGTCCAGGAAACATGTTCCTTTCGGATACCCCTAAACATGACTCTGACCCCAATTAGGGGTCACATTACATCAGCTGATGGGGAAAGTTTTTCTTAGAAATACTGCGGTTATTGAATACTATAAGTCTATAAGTGTCCAAAAGATAAAAAAATATTTTATTGAATATATAGTATTATCCTTACCTATCCTATATTCTAATATAATTTATTATTGAGTGTACAGGTCAATCAAATCAATTATTATTGTAATATTCATGAGAAATATAATTATTAATAGTGATTTTTTCATGATCATCATTATTATTATTATTATTATTATTGTTCAAAACAAGTGCAATGCTAATTAATAATGTACTACGACTGCAGGCAGAGCGAACAACCGACCCCGCTGTGCCCAACTGAAATATTCTATCTCGAGTGAACTAAAACAACGACAACGATATAATAATAAAAAATAAATATAAAAAGTAAGGAAAAACTGGCAAAAATAAATTACAGTAAAAATTCTCGTTAGAGAATTTTCTATGAAAAATACCCTCGAGTCTGTATTTTTCGAACACCGCCAGAATGTATTTTGTTCATATATTTCATTTTACAGCGTGTTATAATAAATATGTTAATGTGTCAACCTCAATAACAAATCGTCTACAATAACAAGTTTTTCGTTGACAAATTCCCATTCCGAGACGAACTTACTCCACAATAACATAGCCATATAGGTGTAGGTACTCTAGACCGCCTCCAACGTCGCTAACTCGCTACCGACCAACTCACAAACGCTCACAAAACGAAATAAACAAAAAGGATGATTTTTATTCAAAATATTATCATTTATCACTATTAATTATCCAAGATGATTTACCACCTTTTTCTTCTTCAATAATGCAATTTTTCAAAATATGATTTTTAGAATTTTTAAATGCACTTAATTATCAAGATTTTTTTGTATTACTTAAGGATTGTTTAATCTATTCATATTCATTTTTATAAAAATGGTCAGACCACCTAAAGTGAATATTTTATGTTTTTATATAGGTACCCATTTTTAAAGAATTTCATCTTTTATATTAACAGTTTAATAATTGAAAATGTATCGTTATTGAATGATAAATTAGATTTGAGCATTGTTTGGTTAATCACTCTGTATAATACCACACTGGTTTTCAGTATAAAAACGAACGATCACAAATACATGATGGAATATTTCAACTTACTATACATGCATATTATTTTACATTATAATTTATAATATTATATTATTTTAAGAATTTATTATGAGTTTAACTGTTTAGCAATTATCTTATAGCTACTCTATAAACCAACAGTGATTCACGTCATTTATAACGTCAGCAAACTTGTCGATAACGGTTTTATTTATTTTGTTTCCATATACAGTAAAAAGGTTTTTCTTTCAGAGGCTTATGTAGTAGTTAATCAATATAGTATTAAATTTACATAATTTAAATCTTAAAATAATAATACAATCTATTATAAAAATTTAATATTCAATATTATGACTCATAAAATGTTATAATGCTGTGCCACAGGTATTAGATAATCTATTTCAACATTTTTAAGCGAGAATACTCCAGTTTTCAACTGTCACAGTTCAAGACTTTTCCGAATATAAATTACAAATAGAATAATGGCTTTCACTGACTGGGCGAATCAGAATCACTCGCGGATAACAACGAAAACTGGAATTTTGAAACTTACAATTTATTTTATGCAATGATGTAATATGCGTGTTAGGTTTTTCCGGATTAGAATGTGATTGGCGACGGTAGTTTTATTCGGAAAAGCGTGCTCAAACTTATTATACACATATATATTTTAATGGAGATACAACACTAATATATAATAATTATAATTGAACGCTCATCATCTAAATTTTTAAGTATGTATTTAAATTGTAATTATTTATTTTGTAGTTTAATATTTAAAAGTACTAAATACTACAAAAAAAACTTAGTACCTTAATTTTAAATTTTTATACAATAAATATTATAGACGTTTGTTCGTTTTGTATTGTCCTCATTCAATTTTAAATAAAAAAATATTTTATCATTATACACCAATATTTTGACATCCATACCTACTTATGAAAATTATTGTTTTAAAAAATTAACAACATGTAAGTATTTATAAGTTTTATTTTAATGTATTTTTATTTGTATACATTTTCATTCGCTTTTTAAAATAACTTTAGTTTAATAAATTATAGTATCTTATATTGTTTCCACAAAATATTAATTATTCTAAAACCATTAATATTTTTATAATATAATACCAAGTCACAAAAAGAATGCTCGTTTAACTTTTAAATATTATTTGTAAATTTTATTGTGTTGAAATGGGTTGTAATATTTTTTTAATTTTCATTAAAATTGCCTATATAGTGCTCCTCATTAGTCCTTAGGACAATAACTGCGTTGAGCTCCTCTCAAGACCAACAGTCATGAATTGGGGATTTCGTGTGAATTATTGTAACCTTACAAGGACGTGCCTGCTCCTAATACAACTGGCTGCACTCGTGTTATATCGAATAATTAAAAAGATTATATTGTTAAACGAAAACTTTTATCATTAATTGTATTTTGTACGAAATTACTCAAACGCTCTGAGCTTCGAGTGTAGACAAGTTTATTGAGTTTTATGGTACACTGCAAGTACCATTGTGGCAAAGTTGGCCTGTATAATTTTCAATATGATCGAAATAAATATTTTTAGTAACTGTTCATTTGTGTAATGCGCGATACAGTCAATTGATCTTATGAAATTTATTGGTTGTGGTAAAATTGGTCACGCGAAATCAGTCTTTTGAAATTTGATGTCAAATAAATAAATTGTTCATCAAATAAAAAAAAATAAAAATGAATCATAATACATATTTGTATTAACTATCGTCTAGGTATTAATGTTTTACAATTAGCGACAATTAATCATAGCAATTATATTATTATGGTGTAATTTATGTTCTAAAATGTGTTAAAATAGATAAATGTATCATGACTATTATACACCTAGGTACACATGTTTTAAAATTTAAAAAAAAACAATATTTTGGGGTAAATTTGAGGTCATTTTGTTTACAGTAATTATTATATATTATGAAAAAAAAGTAGGTATTTATATTCATAAATTATAAGTTATGAAAAATATTCATCAAATGTTCGCAATATAAATATATAATTATTATCATTGTACACGCTGTTCTCAGTCTTGCGGTCCATTCGATAATAGGGACTCGATATTTATTGCATTGTAATTAAGTCCAAACAAAAGTACCTAGCGGAGAAAAAAAGTTGGACCGATAAAACGATGTTATAAACTACGTTAATACAGAGTGATTCTTTTATCGCGATATTGTGTAGAAAATACAAAGGATATGTTTAAACGATGTTTTTTTACTGTTCAATAGAAACTTTTTTACTTTTTTACAGAGTTGTTAATTGAAATTTAAAAATGCCTACTACATTTTCCAATATGTATTCCGGGCAAGTTCAAGATTCTTTTATTGCGAAGCAGGCGATATCGTATAAAAAATTTCAATTATGTTTTTTTTTTAATATCTATTAGAAACTAATATGCTGTTTTTAAATTTTTCCATGATTTTCAGTTTTGGTCATTGAAATCTAAAAATATCCTAGGAACATTTTCCTTGGACCCGTACATTTGCCTGCAGGTTCAAGATAAAAGAATCGTCCTGTATTATCGTGTGGTAATAAAATAATATACACCTACCTCCCCTCGTGACTTTACGAGAGTTCAGTTCAGACACTATAATACAGTGGACTCCGACTGTGCTAATTGTAAATCCGAGCGGCGTACGACACTATAAGCTCGCCATAATAGCGTCATTGAGAGAGAGTTATATAGATCTCGAGGTACCTATAGGTACTTGCCTGAATTCAAAACTCGGCATATTGTGGTAGGCGTATAAAATATAAATGTAAAATGCATATAATTATAATGCATAATAGAATAATAGCGAACTTGACCGCACAATATGTCATCGTATAGATTATATTATACATGCCAACCGCGGTATGATGCAGTATAGATGAGGGAACGATATTTTAAGCATATAAATGGTAAAATATATTACGCTGCATCAGCGAGCTTGAGCATGCGAGCTTTGAGAACTTTTGTATTTTATTTTGATTTCCCATCATGTGCAATACGATATATTATATGCAATACGCACCTGAATAATCGTTTTATTACATTAATTTTATTATTTAATCATTTATGAATAAACGCTCACCTTAGATTTGATTGAAAGCAACTCGTTATTTATTAAGTTTATATCAATCAAAGTCAACTATGTTAAAAGTTAAGTCAATAAAAATGAAATCCCGTCAAGGTTAAAGTTTCAAATTAACTTAACTTTTTAACTCGTTTATGCTCAGAATTAAATTTATTATTGCGTGTATGATATAGCTGTATAGATATTATAATTCAAAATGTCACATGACTCTCGGGGGTTATACATTTAAAAGAGAAAAAAAGTTCCCAAGTATGCTTGTTATAAACTTTTACAGCCTTACTTTTTGGTAATAATCAATTTTAACGCCTCGAAACATCGAAATTGATGCTTTAAAATGCGACGACGGCGACGATCCGACAACCGGATATAAATAATACTCATAGTAATATAATAATATTTATTTTTTGCTCTTAAACGATGAAAATGTCCACATAAACGAATTGGAAAAAAAAATGATTCCTTCGGGCCGGATTTGAACCAGCGACCTATGGATATCTATGATTATATTAAACACTACAGTCCACCGCTCTACCAACTGAGCTACCGAAGGATGGAGAGCTAGTGGTTAGTTGATACACTTAAACAATTTGTTCGTACTTTCACCTGTTCGCACGTGTACTATTATGCATTTTAAATAATAATATCCGAGAGTGAATGCCATAATATAGGTACTTGCTCGATGTATCGATCCGTAATGACATAATATGTCGCACCTGATTGAAGGCTATCGACTTTACAACGTAGGCAGCGAGAAATATTATTCGATCGAAAAAATATGGCGCTCGAGATATAAAAATGTAACATCATCAGCACTATGATTGCTGGCTAACTATATTCTCAGATATTTAAAGTCCCTTAGGTTTGATTTTCTTAGATTGATATATAGTGGGTACACCAAAATAATTTCCTATGTTAAAAATACCCCCCAAAATTATATACCAGGGGTATAACATCCTAGGAGAATAATACCAAGCTTTTCGGAAGTGGTTCAGACTACTTTAAACTTTTTTGATGTACCTATTTTTTAAGCAGTATGTATGGATATGTAAATGATATTATAACTATAACATATTATACATGGGC
>PVMI01023747.1:2808-13530 GCA_008528875.1 Aulacorthum solani
AACATTAATTCAACGATAAATGAAAATCTTATAAGTGCTGACTTTGTGAACATGAAAATAATATTAATAATATTTTGATTATAATTAAAATTTTAATCATTTCTTACTATTAACATAAATAAATATAACTTTAAAGTACTACATATTTGCAAGTATTCACATACATTATTATTTATTGCAATGCAATTGAAATTTTCTTTCTGTTTAGAGGGAACGTGAATTAAAATTTCAAGTTTATACGTTTTACTCAATATCACCCGATGTATACCTTAACTTTTATTACATTTAGTCTTGAAATATCAACAATACAATAATAAAATAATAATAGATATATTTGAATTAAATGATTAGTGATTAGTGAATAATTGCTTAAAACATTGTAGGAAATCAATGAAATTGTAGTATTTTAGTGTTCTAAACTTCTAAATACATATTTACACTAATATATTATTATATGCTTAGAAAGGCCATTCAAATCTCACAGTGAAACAATGGTGGAGATTATACGAGAACTTAATGTAATCCTCACTATTTTTTACTTAAAATTTGAAAGACCTTGTATATAGATAGACAATGACATAATATAATATCCACACAGTTGAGTTACCTTATTAAATATATAAATACATTTTTCAACTTAGCATTAATCTGTCAGTGAAAAATCGTCATTAATTTACTTAAATTGGATTTATTGTGAACTAAATATTATGTACACTAATTTTATTTCCGTAATTATATTTTTTATTTGTTTGTGACTTATTTACTCAATAGTTTTAAGTCAATTTTTTTTAAAACAAAATACAGTACCTAACGGATTAAATACCTCAATCTATTAATTTTAATAAACTTTTTTTTTTTTATTGCTATTAAGATATCAAACAAATTGTAAATATTGATTTATACAATTTGGTTGGAGATATATTTGAAGACAATTGACTGTACTTCAATTTTAAAAATTGAATTTTGTTCGTTATTTGTTGAAAAAAATAGGACTACTTTAATCAGTAACTGTACAAACTAACAGAAAATAGTTATGAACACTTAAAATAAAAACATATCTAAATAAAAACGGGATAATTATTTGTTGAGACAAACCAGATCTACTCACTATTAAATAATATAGACTACAGGCTTAAAATAATATAAACAAAAAAAGTATAATACAAAACAAAAAAAAAAACGATCAAAATATATCATGACAATTTATGCAGACAAATAAGATAAAAATAAAAAATAGATTAAAGTGATGTGACAGAAACAATAAACTGCTATATAGTGAGACGAAGATTAACAAAAAAAGGTTTCTTTTTGAATACATTTTTTCCCGTCAAATTGAGTCAAGTTGAGTCTGTTTAAGACCGGCGAGCATTCATAGATTGCACTACATAGGACGCATAAATGCGATACAGGTAAACGTGAAAAAGATCTTCTTCTAGATTTCTGTGTACAACCACACGTTTCAAAGTTAATCATAATCGCAATTAAGTTAATTCAACGTGACCAAATCGTATATTGTTTTATACCGTTCCGTGATCAGAATGGTTTATTCTGCACTAATTAATTTTTTTTTTGTTTATTGGTTCATACAACAGAGATATTACAATTGGTACGCACAAAAATACGTTATGGACAGAAGATAAGTAAACGAAGACGTATATTCCACCCATGGTTGTTATATATATATTAGTATTGGCCGATAAAATAACAGCTAGTCGAAAAGTCGAATTCACAAACGGTCAGAAGGATTGAAGTAATTTCATTGTACGGCGTGGTGTGTGTTTGACGGCCACCTGGAAACGACTATTCCCCGACTAGCCACGGCGTACGTATATCTTCGCTTACAATATTGTCAATGAGAAACCCTTTTCAGTCTTATTGGAATTGATTGTTGTCCCGTGACCTAGCTTTTTTTGCTCGTCACATTCCGTCTTAAGAATTTACGGGCAGAGTAGAAATAAAGTTTCAACAAACAATATAAACGTATAATATGGCATATTGTATCTATATTGAGATATTATGGCCCTCGAATGTTTTTCAATATTATCGTTGGAGATATTGCAACTAGGTATGAATAATAATTGTCATGTGAATACAATTTAAGATGATGATATAAATACGTCTTTGTGACCTTAGAATAAATCACTTAAACATTTTTCATTGATTTATTAGGACTTTTAAAAGTTATCCAATGCTTTTTTCCTAAATATAAAATAACTGAAAAAAATCACGTGATGCTTTGCCTGGTATTTTTTGCCCTAAACTCTCTCGTTTTTGTGGTTGGACACACGATATTGAATATATAGATACAGATAAAATACGACAGACAGAGTAACTACATGACAAAAAAAAAAGAAAAAGATAAGGTTGTGGAAACTATGTGCTTTTCGTCTTATATATACTACAGGCCATTTAAAATCCATCTTAAGTTTGTTATTATTCGGGAGGGAATAGATAGGTAGGTTCTTATATATTTCTGCGATAACGGTTTTGTGAATTTCTTCTATTGAATGACATAGGAGGTAGATATAGGTGTGTATAGGATAACCTACCTGCGTTAAAATAAAAATTATTTTGTTTTATTAAAAAAAAATGTTTAGGTTAGATGGTTTGAAATACTTAAATTGTCATATTCAACATTCCCTAAAAAAACATTTTGAAAATTTTTTTTGAAAATTTACATATAAACTGCACATGTATAAACATTAAATGGTTTTAACTGTTAAAATAATAAATTGTTTTACCATAATTTTATGTTAGGAACAAAATTTAAAATTCTAACACTGTTTTTTTTTAGATTTATACCTAATTTTTTTATAATATATCAACTTAAACTATGAACATCACAGGTTAAAGTAACTAATAATAATAGGACGGTAACGACAAGAAACAATAACGATTGATATTAATATTATTGATACTTCAAACCAGATCAAATTCTGACGCTCGCTTTACTATAAGTTAATTATACGTTATGTTTGTTATATTATACCCACGGTACTGACATGCAAGATTATAATATTTTCAACTAAATATATCTAAGATGGTAATATACAGGTACCTAAGCAATAGGCATTGCATTACGATTTACGATTCAAAGTATTCAGTTAATCATCGTAAATTAACTCTATGTAATTGAATGGTAATGAATAATAATAATATAATATATAATTTATGATACTTTTATGAAATATTAATTTTATATTTTTTTTTAAATACCAGGTTAATTAAAACTTTTAGGCTTCAACGTCTGCGGTCCTTAGCCCTCACAGTAAGTATACAGTTTATAATATAGTAAGTGATTAAATTAAAGCATACTGTATGGTTCGATATGGGAATATCTATTAGGAATTGAATTACATTGGCTTCATAATTATTCTTGTCGAGTACTTGATCCCGGCAGTCTGGTGGTAATAATAGTTAATATTTTATCTTTCAGATTTCGATGATGAATTAAAGATAATATTATCAATGTTTGACATTTATTTGAGTTATTTAATTTTTTCACATTTTTTCATGAAGAAGACGAACATGGTAATATTTTTGATATCTATCTAATGAATTTTCAATAAATTAAAATGTATAATATTATTTTGAATCAAACAATCTGAAACAAAAACCTCAGAGCCCTATCAATATGTTTTAATTATATTAGAGATTTACAGTTTTAAAGCAATAAATATTGTATAATATGGATTTGCATATTACCTATAATTTACATTAAAAGCACTTTTTGCAACTTGGAATTCATTTGGTCAATTATTTGGCGCTTTCCAAACGTGAAATGTTCTAGAATTAATCATAGAGCTTATAGTACCTGATTCATTCACCAAGACGTGTCAAATCACTGATAAGCCTAGATAAAAATATATTAATGTATTTTTTGAATTAATAAAATAATTTAGAATTAATAATAGTATTTATCCACTTTACGTATGAATTCTTTACATTTTTATATAATAAAGTAATTGTATCCAACGGATAAAGATAATGTTGAGTCTTTGTTCTGATTAATACAATATGAGTTCATAGAAATGTTTTCCTGAATGTGTAATATATGTTATTCCTATTTTATTTTTCGATTATATTTCAAAACGAAAGTCAACTCGCAAAAAAAAAATATATTGAAACGAATAAGTTTAATATTTTACTTTGTCCAATCTGCTTCCGTTTATGTTTCGATGAAATGATTCAGCTGCCATGGAATATGTATAGGACATCCTATAAAATATATCCTGTACTAACATTTTTTAAAGTAGGTATACTATATGATAAAAAAAAAACAGAGATGTAAAAGATGCTCTTTAAAATCGTAAAATAATATAGGTAACAGAAATATGATCAAAATGCAAACATCAATATTCCATATTTAATGTAAAATATGGCTAAATAGTAAATATAGTAAAAATATAAGGTATAAAAATGAAATCAGTTATTTTTCAATCATGAAATGCACCGCCTACTAAAATTGGTTTTTGAAAAATAAAAATTACACCTTAAATTCTTAATATCCAACTATGAACAGTATGACTACTAAATATTTAGAATTTAGATTATTAAAATTAACACAATTTATACTTACATAAACAAAATGTGTGTACTAATGTACCTATGTATAAATAATTGGCCAAACGGCTGTATTCATTTTGATAAAAACCGTCAAAAATATTACTAGATCAAGCAAAATGCATGCGTAAGGTGAAAATATTTCTCTGATATTTTAATACAACATAATCTAGTATACTATAATATTTATAATATTACTTGAGGGTCTACCCTTGCTCTTTTTGTTCCCCAACTATCCACGTAATGCCTAATTTTGTTTTGTTTGGTCTTGGAATCAGTGACCTCTCAAGTATGACTAGGATCATTTTTATTCTGACCTCGTTATCTATTTAATAATTGTTAATTTTCTTACTTGATGATTTAGGTAATGAAATAAAATTATCATAATTCATTTGTATTATCCTGGAGATTTAGTATTTATAGAAGTTGTTACAAATTACCATATGAACGAAACCGATAACTAAACTCTAAGAACGACTTTAAATTGACACTTTTTGTTGAAAAAAAACCAGATACGGATCGGGGAAATAATCAGGTAAAATTACAGTAGTGAAGAAGACTGATAACTAGACATTTAAACACAGCTTTCAATTTAACTCTTTTTGGTATACAAAAAATACCAGGGCACCAAACCTAATCTACCACAGATGGATGGCCCAATCAAATCTGATTTGCACTGGGGACTAATGATTTGGCACTCAAACTCAGATTTTAGCATATTTTCTACATAAAAAAAAACCTTGACATGTCTTCAGAGCGCCCAGTAATCCCAGGTACCAATATATAAAAATTGATTTTCTCCTTATAAGACATATTATATTAATTTACTATTATATAATACAATAAATTGTTGTTTTTTCTTTAACAAGGCATCGATAGATAATTTCACTTGTATATTATACACTTACACATTCTGTGGGTACCTATAATTATAATTTATTCTAGTGTAATATAGGTAGTTATAATAACCGTTCCATAAATTCAAATAATACACTATCTTAAAAATATTGTTTTACTTCAGGTATTTAATTAAAATTAACGTTATGTGGGTAACATTATATACACATTCTTAAAGAATTAAGAATATCATAATTAATTGTTGTATTAACTGATAAATATCAAAATATTTGGATAGGTCTAAACACACCTATTAAAAAAAAAAAAAAATTATTGATTTTAATTGTTTTAACAAACAGTTTTGTTTTTTATATAGTTTTAACAAATGTAAATTAAAGGTTACATTAAATAAGTGTTTAAATGAGTTCTGATTCCGATGATTCAGATGATCCAGATGTTGGTTGTTTTGCACATAATTTTTAAATTATGTTATCTTTCCTAATACTTAGTAGGTACCTAAAATGTTTTTGGAATTTGACTTTTTAATATACATACGTACCATTTTCCCTAATATTATTGAAGACAGAAGCTGTAAACGTAGAGATTTTCAGCTAGCAATTCCAAGTATTCAAACTCTATATACCTACACATTGTGTATTCAACCACTATATCCTTTAAATAATGAACACATGGTGCCATGATGGTAAAAGTTTCCAATTAAAATATCCAATACCTAAAAATGGATTTATATGGTAGGTCCAATGTAAATTTATTCAATTCATCCAATTTATCATATTTCAGGACACTGCTGTATAGTCAGATTTTACGATAAAATTAAACAAAAATAAATGGTATTTAAATATGACGTGACGAACAGCAGAGAACAGTTTAAATCCCACTTCCGAGGTTAATGTTAAGAGCTGTCTTACCTCCACGTTTTTAAGATTATCGACTGTCGACAGAACATAGTTGCATCCATTAATTACTTTTCTTTAAAACGTTGGCCTGCCTAACATTTATTTATTCCCATTTATTTCTTTATTTTTATTATTGTATCTGATTTTCATAATTTGATCGTCACTCTAATAGTCTAATGTAATTAACTCGAAAGAACGTATAAATATGAAATAGAACTTTTCATTATATTTTCAATTTTGTCATTGCTTGGGTTCGTTCAGTCTTTGTCTTCAGTAATAATATTGCATTGAGACGATGCTCGCCTGATTGTCGCCAGGTAATTAGAACCGGGCCAAATAACTAAATCCCTTAGCCGGTTCACAATGAACGTCTCCGATCGACAATAATATTGTCTTTGACGAGGAGATTAATTGTCAGAGTGTGCGGATAAATCTACCTGCCACTGTAAAAGTAGCTGTGCTTCAAGACTAAGTAATGTCCACGAAAAGCGTCCAATCAACTCATTAATCATGTCACCAATAGCCATATTACTTTTTTTTATGCAGATTTCCAAGTTTACTGATCAGTGAACATTTGTAATCTATCGCAGTATTACTATTGTAAAATACAGATGCATAATGAAACATTAATTTTCCTCCTTTAGTATAGTAAAACATCGGAACACTTTTGTGCTTGTAATATATTTAAAACGAAATTACGAATTCGTCCCACATAAAATGAAAATCCAATTGAAAGAAGTTTGGTCTAAAATTCCAATGAACACTTTTCAATTTTCAAGATGTGTAACGCCGCACATTTTGATTTTACTTTAGGTTGGGTAATGTGATTACCTTCAAACTGTGAAGTTAAACGTCATTAATAATTTATATTTTTCTAAAAACCTGTTAATAATATATATACATAGAACATTTTTTTTATCAAACATCCAAAAAACAATAATCCATGAATCATGCCTATGGCTTTTTTTATTATTAAGGCATCAACGATCAACGGCATGGTTATTAGCCTGTTTTTACTGTGGGGAGAGTGCAGTTGGTTTGGAACACGTCATGTTTAAGTGGCAAGGATGTGTTACTAAGAACCCAGGTGGATCACTCATCCGGGAACTAGTGAAACCGGCTGATGCTGGAACTTAGAACACGTTTATGACTTGAGTGAAGCTAAACACCGAGCCCACCAAGGAACACTATGGTATGGATTTGTTTTTAGAATTGTAATACTTTAACGTTGTTTTAAAAACTATCACGAGTTCAGGTCAAAATATATTTTTAAGAAAATAATTTTTTTTGAAAGAGCTTTTAGATTGTTATTAGAAAATTTAAAGTTAATACAATTTAAATTTTTCATAAATAGGTTTTAAATAAGTGCAGTATAAATATATAAAAAATAAGAAGAACTGCAAATCAAGATTATTAGTACCTATTATAGTAGGTATATGTGGTTAACATTTAAAATGAAAAAAAAACTAACGAATATTTCTAGAAATATCAACAACGAGAAAAAAATCAGTTTGTATGTTATAATATTATATTATACCGATGTCATATTATCATATATTTGTTGCTATAATTATAACCTAGTTTCATAACGAATTCCAAGCAACTATTTTGATTATATACCTGCGCAGTGGTATGTTCCTATATTATAGCGACAAGCATAAACCGAAGACTAAAATGTAAAACCAATATACAAGTCGTTGTTGAGGATGAACCATTATTATGTACGTGAATGATTTATGTAGATGATTTTGCATTGTTACGTGTTCATACAGTGCGTATTTGTGTATAACAACAGTGCGCAGCATATTTATTAACATGGGGTTCTATTGTCTGAAGCTTGCAAGAGAGGGTAAGTATAGGTATAGGTATAGGCTTATAGGTATAGGATAGGTTATGTACCCGATGAATATATGCTGCACGATATCAAAGGGGAATTTATCTTAGACGTTGACAGTGAATTAATTCTTGTCTTCCCTAGCTAGCATTCATTAGACGATATATTTTGATATGTTATACCTATTACCTGAAAAACAATTTTGTAAAAAATGTATTTTTTTTTCTTGAAATGTTATTTCGCCAATAACTCAGATGTACATTATATTATAGTACGTTTTAAATGTATTTTACAAGAAAATATTGCTCCTCGCTGAACATGTTCGTGCCGTGACCCACGAGATCACAATTTGAAATACACATTTATTAAATAGTCAATTCTATCACATAAAAGAAATACATTTTTTTTTATATAACTAAAATATCAATTCTATATTATAATAAAATATTGTATTATATAACATTGGCAGTTAAATAATACATTTTAAAGCTATACAACTAAAAGGACCTATAATAAATTACTAAAATCATCATCTATAATTTATATAACAAGAAATGGAATAAACATATATATATTTTGTAATATCTAATATGTCTATAATTTTTTTCTTGTAGTAGCCAAAGTGTAATTTTTGAAGAAGCTTATAAAGAGTTAGTAATACTTGATATGTTTTATTACTAACGATAATAGGTACATTGTACATTTTGGACTGATTTAAAAGTTTTTGAACAATCCACAATATTCATTTTTTTTGCATGGTTTGAACTTTGATATAGATACTCGTCTAGTATTATATCCGTATAAACTTAACAGTTTTAAAAGTAAGATTATTTTTTATTATGTAAAGCACTGAAGCTTTGTACATTTTTTTACTGGTTTTACATTCATATTTTTGTATACATTTTGTGTGTTGTATCTTGTAGAATTTGTTAAAAATAATGTTTAATATTGTATTTTGTATTTTTTTCAATATTCCATTAATTGTTTCATACAAACTTCTTCATACAAAAATACCATAATTAATTAAAGATTCTACCAGTGCTTGACATACTAATTTAACTTTGAAAGCATACATTATTTTCATAATTTATTTGTTACAAGTTTTATAAAGTCATTCCTGCTTTAGATCATGACACAAATATTTATACTTACTAAGGTTTATATATTTTCATTGAAGCACACATTATCATGTATACATAAACTTGTTTAAGTTAATTGATTCAAATTAACTATATAATGTGGTAAAATGTAAGCTTTTTTCAAAAAATAAAATAATTTTTACATAGCAATTTTTGGACTCATCTCTAGTCGGTAAGTACACTAGCATCTCAGGACTGGCCTCTAAAAAAAAAATACTGTATTGTCTACGTAGCTAACTAGTTATCTGTATGTATTCAAATTATTATTTTTTGTTTAAACATATATTTTATGTTTATAAATATAATTTTAATAACTGATCAGCCGTTCTTTTGGTATTAAATTTATTGACATTGTTTAGGAATATTTTTTGATCTATATTGTTAAATGCTAGATCCAAAAAAATAATTTCACGTTTTTTTTTTTATTTTCGAATAAATTATAAATTTAGCTTGATTCTGTTGCAATATTACTTGTTCAGTTCTTTTACCTGCAGATCTAAATCCATATCGAGTACATGATAAAAGATTATTATACACAAGGTATTTGACTAGTTTTTTTTGATACATTTTTTTAATAGACTTAATAACATTTATATTTGTGAGATTTGTCACCTTTTTTGAGTATTGATGTTATTACTGAAATTTTACAGCTTTCTAAAATAGTAGAGGCTGTGATAGCTAAATAATAAATATGTGATAATGATTTAATCAATTAATGTACCTATATGTTTGAAAATTTTTTCCGTAATTTCGTCTAACCCAGCTACCCAGAATAAATCAATTTTTTTGTCAACTATTATGTAATGAATTTATGATGTTTAAGGACGGATCCTTATTTAATAGCTCATTCATATCTTTTCATGAACCTTTATGAGTATTTATTTTATTATAGTCGGGGCAAATTTATTACTAAGGTGGTAATTAGTATACTATTTATTAGTCATTATCGACTTGAAAAATAGATATTATCTTACTTAAATTAATTCTTCTTTCTAATATAATTTTTATAGCTATCAAAATAATATTAATGATATAATAGTCTACGGAAAAGGCAGGTAATGCATTTTGTTGTATATGAGGTTGAATAGAGTATACGAGTAGGCATTTAATGATAATTGAATATTATTAATCAAGTCTGTCTTTTTTTTTTTTTTGATATAGTATAGTTTAGTATTGTGAAAATAAATTAAAAAGTGCTTAATCAAACCAGAATTATTCAGATTTCCAGATATCTGTTTTATTTAAAACAATAAAACGGGTAGGTAAGTAAAATAGTAAAATAAGTATAATTTTAGAAAATTATGTTCATGTTATCATTTCCAGAAATAATATATATATATATAATAATTTTATTGAACTATAGGCGGCAATCATTATAATCTAGTTATTCTAAGAATTATGAAAATAGTCAACATAGTATAAACACAAATAT
>PVMI01023840.1:308-12877 GCA_008528875.1 Aulacorthum solani
CAAATTTCTCTTTAAGATTAGGTTTTTTATAAAAATTGTAATGTATCTTGTTTTTCCATTTGAATAAATTAAATATTTAGGATAATTGTAATAATATTTTTTTCTATCCTACCATTTAAAAATGTTTACTAGAAATATTATTCTGATATACAACTACTTTGGTATTAATAATTAATATGATGAAAGTCTAGCATAAAAAAAATGTGTATACATATATAAGTCAGTGACAAGTGTGCCGAGACTAAATATGGGTTGGGATTAGTGTGCCGTGAGGAAAAAAGGTTAGGAAACGCTGCATTATAGTATAAACTATAATTTAACTACAGATCAATCCCCTTATGTACATTATTATAGAACTGCTCGTTATAGATGCCACATTTTTGGCACACTTGATAGGTACCTACATATAAATACAATACAATACATTAAAACGCAGTACCGTTATAACATCTAAGTTCGGCTTAATAAATAATTAGTATTTAGTATATTTAATATTAGTATGCTAAATACTTAAAACAGTACCTAACTAAGATGAAAGCAAAATTATTAAAAATAAAAATATCATAAAATTTTCTCGAACTCACTAAATGAGACAGTCAAACCAATATTCACTACACTTCTAGGCTACTTCCTAGTATATAATAGTATAATATCTTATAAATAAAACTGTAGACTTATATTAAAAGAAAATAAACCTATTATGTAATATAGGTGATTCAAGATTTGTGCTTCATTGTTTTATAATAAACGACCTCTTGTACCCTCGGGGAAGAGTTTAAAATTACTTTAACAATCCAATTCAAATTTTGTATCACTTTATATAATTTATGTGTTACTATTTAATCATATATCATAAAACAACAGTGTTTAAAAATGTTTATGTATATGTTTCGACTAAAATCTAGTGGTAAGTACCATTTAACCACAAGCATGGCAGACTGATTCGTACAGTCATATAATATATATAACTTCCGACTTGTGACGTTTTCATATCACACATACAAATGTATGCTTTTTTATTTTCTTAGAATCTGAATGTCATGTCTACAACATTTATTTAGTATTCACTTGCTATATTTTTTTTATGTATATAGGTAGTTACATTTTTCAAATATAAACTAAAATCTTAAAATAATCTATTCAATAGACGAGCTTCAATTATTACTATTAGCATAATTTCACATTCCGAGACGTTCTTCACGTGTTTATAATCCAGTAGAAATATTTTTATTTTTTCCTTGGTCTATATCCATTATACCTATAGCCTTCCGGGGTCAGGCTGACCATCCGGTACTACATTTTTGGCCACGATAGTCACAATAACTTGCCGTTTTAACTCTTATAGCTCATTTTACAGTGTTTCATTCGTTTTCTTTACTTCTCAGATGTCACGATAGATGTCTTAATCGTGAAAATCCTCATTTTTTAAACATTTGTTGGCCAAGGGAGGGTCATTTTAATCGAATTATTGTTTATGTATATACATACATATATAAGTATATAATTTTTTTTTTAAACGTCGTATAGACTTGTATATAAATCACGTGTATTTTGTTCAGGGTGAACAAGATCGGACGGAGGAGACAAGCGAAACAAAAAAGACTGGCGGAGAGGTCGAGGAGGTGGCGGAGAACCTGGCGCATATATACACATATAGGAGTGGCCTTGCATCTCATTAAACTGGCCGGTGTATATAATATACAGTTATACATATATATAATATATAATATATATACAATGTACATGTAATATATAGATATATATATATTACATGTGTATAGAGTTGGGTCCCATCAAAAGGTGTGATGACCATCTGGTCACCCATTAAATTATTACCGAATAATGGGTTAACAGGCGTATGGAGATTATTTTAGTTTTCTGCAGGCTAGATTAAAGAGAGAGAAAAATAATTTTAAATATTTTATTTTATTTTCTACATCTAATTTCATGTTTTGGGCGGAATTCAAATAAATAAGGTACTTTTACGTGTTTGAAACTATAGACTAATGATGCCTTATTTTCGATCAAATTTAAACAGAATTTATAATTGACAGCCAACCATAGCTATATGTATACTATATTAATACATTTTCTACCAACATATGAACTAAATCAAACATATTATGACATTTATAATTAATGAAATATAGTATTGAGTTAAAATAATGTACCTAAAAGTCGGTATTTATAATAAATTAAACTAAACTAAACCGTTATCTATAGTCTACTTATAAATGTCATGCAGATACAAAATATATAATATTTAGGTATGTATGATGTAATATTTAAAAAAGCTACTTGAGAAATTCAATAGAACCATGTTTATGTTTTAAATATTTGTTACACGATAAACTTGAAAGAAACGGAAAACAAACTGACAAAAAAAGATTTTTATCTGATCTAAATTCTTCTAAACAACTGAGAAAATCAAAAAATGACTTGCATAATAAAACAGAATAAAAAGTCCATATCTATCCTAATGGCATAGCTATGGTCTCTTAAAACTTTTCAATTACTCCGTATATCAACAAAAAAAGTGCTCACAGAAAGAAATAAAAATAATAAAAACATTATTTTACAAAACCAATAAATAACTCAAGTCATTAAGAATCTCAAATATATAATATTAGTTAGGTATACTGTAAAGGCATATTATGTAATATTAATATATGATACATCTTAACCATTATAATATTATGGAAATATATTGGACGGTGCCAAAAAGAACCTAGTTGATATAATAAAACAAGGTCATTGGGTTCCAAACAAACCACCAAGTTTGCTCGTCCTACGAAAAATAAAATATTTGACGTTTCACTCTATTAATAGATTAGCTGAAAATAAAATCTAATCGCGTTCGTAAGTTCTTGCAAGGTTATAAGAATAAGATTTAAAAATGTACATACTTTTCAAACGCTATTAAATGGTGTACATCGTACATTGATTGTACTTTAAAATGTTTATTTTATAAATGTATTGCCCATTTGCCCACATATTTTAAAAGAAAACAAATTAAAGATAAAATAGAATATTGAACATAAATAGTGATATATTATCTATTTTTCTATATGTCACCATATACGTTTGTTTTTATTGTATAAGCAACGTTTTAATTCACAATTCATCAAAAATAAATTTTGATTATGCCACTAGTATGTATAGTTAACTACCTAATTATGTACAATTTCCAGAATATAAGTGTGAAATACATTCATAAATTATTAATTATCTAGATTCTTACTTATATATTATTTTTTAATTATATATTTTTATGTTTATTTATAAACAAATTTTAAGTATCTATTAAGATTTTATATCAAGCTTGATTTTATTTCAATTTGAAATTATAACTATAAAAAGTTGTGTACGAAGACAGAGCAGCATGTTGTTTTAATTTATTATAATAATAACACTAATTCTACACCAAAAGGAGCCAAGCATAAAAAGTATTAATCATCCGGTATAGATGCATAATCTATCCCATTTTATTGACATGATTATAAAATTAAAATAATTTATAAAATATATAGTAGGTATATAATTTATATCTTAAATAATAAACATCAGAAAAGATAAAATAATTCCTATTGCAATCAATTATAACTTTTAGATCTTTAAAAATCAAATTAAACAGTAAAATAGTCACTTTTAGCTAATAGGTGTAATGTGTATAGGTCTATAGGTATAGGTATATCTATATATCAATATATCTATATATCTATATAGGTCAATCTATATATTTTTGTCAGATATATTTGTCAAGAAAGTTATCCAGCAATGAATCTTTGAACGAATAACATATTTATTATATAGCTAATGTTCGAACTTGCATATTTTGATTTTACTACTATTCATCTTATATACATTGTGTGGAAAACTATAAAAATAAATGTTTATTTTAAGTGTTAATATAAATTGCAAATACACAAATAATACTGTAGGCTATTATTATATATTTAAGCTGTAATACGGCACATTGTTATGAGTGTTTAAATGTATTTAAACGTATCTAATTTAAGGAAGTGTAGTATACTCATACTTCATACACCATTGAAAGTTATAGGAAGTACCTACTAAAGTATTAAAAATGTACACTGTTACGTTGATTGTTGATATAATTTTTTATTGATTATAAGTTATTTCATCCTTGATAAATAATAATATTATATGCATACTATACTTATACATAATTTGTATACCCATTGGATACCTATTATATTTACTAATTTTTTAAAACAAAAATATTTTTAGACAAATATTACAATAAATGATTCTTTCAGACCACATTTTAGGGAATTATCAACGACATGATAATAAGTAATCACAAATAATTAACTATCACTATTTTTTTAAAGTTTCAACTAGACCTAAATAATAAATGATACCTATTTTAATGACGAGATAAATGTAAAGCATATTTCTTTCAGTCCCTAATATTTTATTTATATAATATAATGTGTATACCTAATACAAAACAATTTTAATATAAATCTAAAAAAATCAAATTATGTAACCTGTAATAAAAATTATAGGGTAAGCAATTCTTAAATGTTTTCAGAAATTCCCAAAATTCAACCTATTACCGAATAAAAATGTACTTTTAGTTTAAATTTCAAAACAAAACATTACAACAATAATATATTTTATTATACAATAATATATTCTTATACCTGCAGTCTAAGACAAAAATCAAACTAAGTAAATAATAAATTATTTATGAAGTAATGTATGCAATGTTTTTTGATTATAGAATATAATATTAGGCAAATATTACATCTGAGAAGAATTATTTAAAGTGAGCATTAAAAAAAAAAAAAAATGTTTTTGTTAAAAATTGATTTTAGGTATTCATCAGTACAACCAATTTACATATTTTGTACTGGATATTTTAATAATATTGAAAATAAATAAGTTAGAAATAAGTTAGAATTTATTATTGAAAAAAATATTCAATAGGTCGTTTCTGGACAAATTAATTTGGAAAACATTTTTCAAATAAATTTATTAGTATTTATTTCTTATGTATTTTAGAAAATCTTTAACATTTCTGAGAGTTAAATTGTAAACGATTTTTTTAAATTTATGTTCCTTATTCATAGTAGCATGTCCCTGTTATTATTCTGTTCTTTTTTCAATACCGCCTACCTATTATAATCTTAATTCTTTTCGTTGTAATCTAGGTATGTATACAATTTTATTATATTTTCTATGCCCAGATTAAAGCCTTTTTTTCCTTTTTTTTATTTTATTTCTAACGGACATGTCATATATCACTCTTTCAGAACACCAAGTCGACAAATACAAACAGTTTACAGTACCCATTTGTTTCATGTCAGCCTGTCACAATGGGTCATAAACGTGTGTTCAGTGTATGCCTCACATCACAGTGGTTTTATTTCTTGGTCATTTTATTTTCCATTTAATTTATTGTTGGTTAAAAGACAAGAGTAGCCAAAAAACAACTATTGTACTACCATAAAACAATTTCAAATGGTTGTAAATAAAAACAATTTTGGTCAGCATTGAACATTGTTCGGATAACAGGAGGCGGCGAATGGGCGTGAAGTTTTGTCAGGCAATTAATCAATATTAGGTAGATATTCATTGGTTATGCGAACCAGTTGCAAACTTTTTTCGCTACATAAAATATAATTAAGTCTAAGTGTGTTAAAATCATTGTCAACAGAAGCTTATAGTTTGGATCAGAATTTGCAGTTGGACCTATTTGTAGTTTAAGCCTGAATGTTTGTATTGTAAAGGATATTGCTAATCTCATCATTGTATACCAACTACCAAAACATACCCATATATTGTCCATCGGGTTACGAAAAAATGTTGATACATGCGACAGGGTATTAGTGACAAATTATTGTTGATGGTGTGTGTGCGGAAATATTTCTATCACATTGTGAATCTTTTGATAAAGAGTAATTATTTATGAAATAACTAAACATTTTACTTTATATTTTATTTTAACCTTTTGATGATGATTGATAAATATTTTATATTTATTTGTTTATTATATTAGTTCATAACTACATTTTACAAACAAACCATAGGTATATTAAAATAGGTAATTTTAATTTTTGATCTGTTTTTCCATGTAAATTATTTTGTTTTGCAAGTTGTTTAATTGATTAAAGACAAGAAAATCGTTTTGATCTTGTACACTGATTTTTCATATAATAGAGAATCGTGAGAAAGAAGAAATCTAGATTCGTAAGAGGCCTTATCGGACCGCCCTCGTGGACAAGCCAACAATAAACAATATTCGGTAGGCCAAAATTCAAACGGATAACAATAGACCTCCTTCAAAGACGTCGATAATTAGTCACGATAATAATAATAACGACGGGACCACCTAATTGAATTTTAAATATGGTTTTATTATTAAGTATTTTTTTATTCATTAGCTTTGACTGTCATCTTTCCCACGAATATATTATATAAAAAATCATTTTTCTATATTTGAATTGACTTGATGTTTTTAACATAATGATATCAGTTTATTCCTAAGCTTGTCGCTGTAATATTATAATATTATTCATTTTAATAATTGTAAACATTATTTTATATTAAGACTACTTTAAATTAGTAAACTAATAATGATTTAAATAGTTATGTTAACATTATTTTAAGATAAAATTAAAATAAATAAATACTTTAACACTTTCTTAGTTCTCAAGTCTGGATGGTTTATGAATTATGTTTCGATTAAAAATAAAAATATACATTGTTAAAGCATATACTCGTCCACTGATAAGCTACTCTATGTATAGTGTATATTATTATACATTAAATCATTTTAAAAAAATCAACAATAACTATTTTTAATGTTATCAACAATTTTGGGTACCAACTGCTAACTTAACTTATTAATATCAACTAAAATAATGGCCAGAAATGAATGCATTTATAAATATATATATATATATATTTTAATTTAGCTATATGCAATACAAAACAAAAAAAAATAGAAATAAGGGATAATAATTTTATCCCAATTCAGTAGTGTTTACTGGAAAAAAATAATTTAGCAGTAAAAGAGAGCAATAGAGCATACCAGTAGTAAACTCGAAATTATATTATTTAAAATAAAATAACGCCTTAAAATTATAATGAACAACTACTAACTCTATATGTTTATTATGTACACTATATTATTATAGACATTAGGTATATTTCTTTAAAATGTACATAATAATATGTTATGTTATGACTATTTTTGATAAACTAAAAAGAAGATTATCTTTTATAAAAAATAACTTTAAATATTGGTAGTATCTTAAAAATTAATATGTTTGAATTGTAATAATAAAAGAGAAAATTGTATATGAAATTTCATACGTCATATTGTTAAGGGGTTTTGAGTAGACAATTTTTCAAAGTTTTAAGAACATAATAATATAATATAATAATTTATTGCTGAAATAGAAACTCACATTTATAGTTTTACTAAAAAAAATCGGGGAACTCGCTCTACTAACCAGTATTACATGTGTCGAGTGTATCTCTTCATTGAAAGGACATTGTAAAGGATAATGAGTTAAATTTGAATTTGATGATAAATCATTGCATACGTAAAATTATCCTAACCAAAGACGGTCTGTCAGCCATATGTCACTAAATATTAAGTATAGGTACCTACAATATCTATTGTTATATATTTATATTGCTATTCCTAGTACAGTAGATTGAAGTAATTTTCGCAGAAAACATCACATTTATTATAGTATACTATATAGTACTTACTATGTATTTATATATACTATACAGTTATATAGGAGACCAAATATTTTATAATTTACACAAAATTTTAACATAAACTTTTGGTGGAAAATTCATTTCACTCATTATTCCAACAAAAAAATAAAAAATATATATTTGTCTTAAAATGATTTTGGTTAAAAATTTAATATCTAAGTTTTTTTTAATTTGGTTTGTTTTATATTTTACGAGACTCAAAAAGTAAGCTAAAAAAGTTTAAAATTTTGACCTCTCAAAAGTACCGACTAGAATCAATTTTCTATCATAAACAACCCTCAAAATAGAAAATCGAAGAATTTTTTTTATCACTTATCGTTTATATGGACACAAAAAAATACATACATCATTAAAAAATCAATAGATTTATCGATCCTCTAAGAAACAAAAAAACTAAAAATAATCAAAAATTCTAATAAATTTCAAATTATTTTGACAATTTTATTATTTATAGAAAACGATAATATAATTAATAGTGAAAAATTTCAAGTTGATACGATCAATATTTTTTTATTAACAACAAAAATGGTTAAATGATAAATTGTTATAAACGATTGAATTTCTAATTTGGTCTTAACTAATGTGAGTTCACGCTTAACTTATTTTAAATTTCCAGTATTAAAAACGAATGAGGAATTTTGTATTACATTTTCAAATGTTGGGTGTTAGAATTAATAATTTTATGAATATTGACTTCCAAAATAGTTTTTGAATTTTCGTGATTTTGATGGATTTCGTAAAAATTTTAACTTCAAATGCATATATAATTGTGTAAATGTATTTCCGATATCATTAATTAATCGAGTAATGAACAACTTATTAGGAACCTTGTATTAAATGTTTAAGCTTTTTTGCACAAAAACGAAAATTCAACCATAAATTATTAAATTCAATTTTCAGATGGATATCTATTAACATTATAGCGCATAAAGACCCAAAATATTTTACTTGTCTTACAGAATTTAACATATTTTAAAGTATGATATTATATTTTATAATTACTCAGTAAGTAGGTTCCATATTATTACAATGCCTTGATAAAAAATATTTTAATTGTTGTAAAGCTAAATTCGGACTAGATAAAGATTCGTTTCGTTCATAATTTTCTCCTCCCGCTAGTGACGTAAATGATGATACCATTGACGTCAAAAGGACACGCAACAAGTACCCATGGTAACCACGCTTTGATGACGTGCAAATGCCAGCAGTTATTGATCCTTACAAGCAGCGTTTATGAATGAACAACGTTAAAAGGGATAAGGTTACCCTTGAAGAAATCCTACAAATTGTGAATTGCGAACTATGAGTTAATTCGTTATAAGCCGAATAAAGTCATGTAAGTATATGGGTAGTTATTGTTTTCCATTATATTAATAATTACTCACACGTTATTAAAATAAGGAGAATGCGAATATTTATAATTCTATGTTATATATGAAACCATAACATTCTAAATTATAACTCCTCAGTATTAACGTAAATCGTTAGTGGTTTAATATGTATTATACAAATATCATGGTGCACCAAGCCACCCATCTCAAAATTATAATTTTAATATACCTATTACACAATATATTCATAATTGCATATACTTACATGGACAAATAAAACATAGGTATCAATGTATCATATAGCTTTTAAAAATAATGTTTGTATTTTAGTAAAAAGGTACATTTTATTCTCTATTGGTATGTATAGGTACACAATATTATAGTCATATAAACTATAATAATATAGAAGTCTAGGAGTGTAGACTGCAGTTACACTTAAAACTATCCACTGTACCAAGTATAAGAGGACCTACAAAAAGCCATTAACATGTATAATTACCTAATATTAAATTTTGATTTCATATATCTACACAACAAATACATTTTAAAATTCAACAAAACCATATTATTTCCACAATTAAACAGTTAAAAGAGTATACTAAAAAATATTCAACCTTTCCCTATGACCAGTCGAATAAACGTGTAAATAAAAAAGTTTACTGTCAGCATATTAATAAAACTAGCAATGATTATAATTTTTAAGCTGTTGGATAGTTAGATATATATAAGTTACGACATATTAAGTATATTACTTATTATGATGTATTGACGTAAATTAAAAATTAAAATAGGTACAATAGGTACATTATTTTATTTCTGAGAGTTTTTGTACGAAATACATACCAGTTATAGGTGGGTACTCCAATACCTACAATAATTCATAATTGTAATATTTATTGAGTAGACACAAATTATTATGACTCATTTAGGTACCAACTTATCAATTTAATATTTATTTTAATACCTATTCTACACAAACAAATTAATTATACTATAAAATTTTTTTTTTTAATTACAATATATGTAGTAGCTTGAGTATCTTGAGGGAAGAACCAACTAGAAACTAGGAAGAACCATTTACAAATTATTTAGAATTTTTTATATTATACAATTTATTTTAAAAATATTAATAAACCTGTAGATAAATTATGTCAAATAGAATTATAATTATCTAATGTGTAAAAAAAATTTTTTTAGAGTCAAATGGTACGGTGATGAGGCTAATTTCTAATAATATTAAATAAATTATTATTATTTCATTTATTATTGGTTATATTATTATTTATTTTAAATATTATTTTGGATCTTTAAAATGTTTAGGAACAAAATCGAACACGATACGATTTTGTCTAGTCTGTTATACTACCGCTATCTATCCACGAGTAATTAACAATTTATTTTAAATGACAAAATTAATAGTAGTGCACTCTAACGTTATATTGTTCAACCTAATACAAATAAAACACAAACGTTCCAATAATATTACAAAATATGCTCCATTTTATGTCTCAAACCATACTATCCACTCAGATTAAAAATTCAAACAATCTTAGAAGTAGGCAATACACCTACCTATTTCGTCAAATTAGAACTTGACTATTTTCTATAAAACAAAATTTGCCGATATATTTTGATAATTTCACAACAGATACTGTGTAATAACATTGATTTTATAATATTATATTATAAAATCAATGGTTATACTTATCAATATTTGATGAGAACATTGTATTACATTTTAAGGTCATTTTTGAATTATGAATTATATTTTTTTTATGAATTTTTAACAACAAAATAATTTGTATATCATTTTCTTAATTATTAGTTATTACTTATTACGAATGTTACCAATATCTGAACTTGTATAAAATGTTAAACTGAGCATTGACTGTTTATTTAAGCTTATTCAATATTATTATTGTGGGGCTTCAGCCTTCATCAAAGACCATTTGCCAATTGTGCCTATGAATCTCATTTTACTTTAAATATTTTAAAAATAAGTATTAAGTGGGCTCGTCAATAGTTAATTACTTCAAAACCAGTGTTGGGTAGTAACGTAACGAAAGTAACGCCATTACTTTGTTTGTAACGTGTTACGTAATTTCATTAGAATTATTTCCAAGTAACGAAAATGAAATGGAAATTACTTTTGATAAGTAATTTACATACTACATAGTATAAAGCGTTACAGTTTTAAATTATTTAGTATCAATTGCGAATTTCAAAAAAAGAAACTGTTATGTATTTATGTTATTAAGTGTACATATTTTTCAAATTATACTTTTTTTCTGGTAGGTACTATAAATGGACATATAAAAAAAAAGTATTATTAGTTAACATCAGAAAATGTACCTGTATATTTGTACTAGTACTGTGTACACATTTTTGCATTCAATTAATACATTTATGACATTTAAAAAAAAATCTAATATGACATGCGCTGTTTGTATAGGTACCTAACAATATTATATTTTGTTATAGAGTTACATTGTATAATTTAATATTCTTTTTAATTATTAAAACGTTCCAACTAAAACTTAACATACTAAATAATAATGCTTAAAACCTTAAAAAACATTTATAATCATTTTAATATAACAAAAACATCTTGAATTTTTGAAAATAATACAATACTTAAGTATTAATATTTTTTATGATTTCTTGAGTATTTTTAACACTCTAAGAATGAAGTAACATGTAGCTATGGTTTTTAAAATATTTTGCCATTAATATAACATAATATAATGGGTACCTTTGGCATTTTGACTGATAGAGTACAATTTTTTTTAAACTTTTTTAATGCAAAAGCACTAATATAAGATTGTTTATTATAGAGCCATAATATGGTAGCTTACATTTTTTGAATGCAAATTAAACTTTAAGATTATAAGTGCAACAGAATTTAATGCTTAAAATCACGGCCTTGGACTATCATTAAGGTCTGGCGACTCGTGAAGTCGTGAACTTATATGTGGCATGTGCCTTTAGTGTCCAGGACCTCGTCATGTGGCGCGCTCTATTTGTGAAACTTGGTAGTAAAAATAAACAAAATTCGTCAATATACTAGTGGGGATTTAGAATTTCTTTGAGGAAAGAATTATAAATTATAATTAAAATTGTCGATGCCAAACGCAGTGGCGTGGATTGAAGATTTTTTGTGGATGGGCCACAAAAGCTAAGTTCAGAATGGTTTTACCCCCTTCTCATACTATAATTTGATCTATTTAAGTTTTAGTATTTTTATATTTTTATAACAAATGGTAGCTTACCTTTTATTAAAACATACACATTATGATACAATTCACTTTGGTTTCTTAAATATTTAATTCTTAGATTAACCATAAATTAATAATAATTGTTAAAGAAAAATTAATGCTTAAAATTAAACATTAATTATTACACTATTACATTACTCTGTGATAGAATTTGGTCTCCAGAGCGATGCTCGCAGTTTATCCCCGAAAATCAGCTGTT
>PVMI01023875.1:0-12113 GCA_008528875.1 Aulacorthum solani
GTACAATTATAACGTTACTTTCAATTGAATTGATTATCATTATACACAATATTTAACAATATAACTACCTTTGCCATCATTAAAATACAGTAGTATATAATAATCTTAAAATAATTTATAAAATTAAATTCATAAAATTGTTCTTACGCGATATAATAAAATACTAAATTCGTATGATTTTTATAGCTTCAAACGTGTGTTACTCAGAGTGGAAAAAATGGATGTGCATACAAATAATACTATAGTGAAATGAAACAAAAGTTAAAATGAATTACACTATAATGCGATGAGGTTCAAGCGTGTAATGACGTACATATATTGAGCTTGTTAGCTATAATAGTGAAATATTGTTATTTTATATATAGTAGCACATGGTTAAAAAGAATAGCATATAAAACTTTTAATTAATTTATAATAGGTATATCCTTTAAAGAAATTATCATAACTGGGTACAGGGTTATTTCGATGGTTGAAATTAGTTAATTTGTTTTTATAATAATGTTTTTTAGAGAACGAAATCAAAATCTGACCTAGATGAATGGTTTGCTGCTCTGCGGGATGCTAAAAATAACAATCTGGCTTTTATTAGAGACCGAAATTCGTCTATTATAGAAACAAAATACCAGTTACCCTACCGAATACCTTTGGTTGAGCCTAACTTCAATAACTACAGTGTCATAAACGAAAATCACTTGCGATATGGCAGACCAGTAAGGCAGTCGTTTGAAGCGCACAATAAGCAAAATGACATTCGTCACATAATGGCACTCAACAGGAAATCCTCAGCATTGCGGAAGTGCGAGTCTGACCATCGGATAAGTTGCTATAGGAAGCTTCACGGCCTCGTTCGCACCGAGACAATTGCTGGATCATCTCCAATGAGCGACAAGGGATCTTGTCGTTCGAGAAGTTTGTCCTACGAAAGCATTTATTTTAAGCCACAGGAAAAGTGTGTGTCGATAGAACCGGTGAAATCGCAAAGCTGTAGAGAACTTATGCCCAAGATCGTAAGGCAGTTATCTAATAAATGCACGAATAACTGTGTGTCTAAAAGGATCAGTAGATCGGTATCGTTTTTCGGGAGGCGTCGCGAAGATTCTGATTCCGATGATTATGACTATGTTGAAATTGTACCAAACGACATCAATCAAAACTACTCGGAACGTAAGTTTATTATACCTATATTGTAATGTAGAACAGGATGTTTATAAAACTAATTTTTAAATTCAGCTCAATGCGCTGATTATTATTAAAAGATATATAACAAACTGACGTGCTGTTTTAAATAATTAAAAATATATTAATTTAAATATGTGTTTATTTATTTTTAAGCAATGACACAAAATGATGAATCTGAAGTGCATCCAGAGTTACCTCCTCATTATGATACTACAAAAGACGAAGAAATCACTTCGATTTCAACAGACGGAGAATTTCATAATCAAGAAGTAAATGTGGATGTTATATACGTAAATAACGATCGCAAAATGAAAATTTTCACTAGTGAATCGGAATCAGATTTCACACTCGAATATGGGACTGAGCAATCAGTTGATGTAATGGATGAGCCACCACCTTTACCAACAAAAAACAAACATAAACAAAATGTTTTATTTGACGAGAAGCCACAATATCAAATAATAGATGGTGTTTATGTTTTTAAAAATGTAAGTACCCAAATTTTCATAAATTATGTGTACAAATTTAAATAATATAATTGATATACTTGTATAGTGTATAATACATAGTGGTGTGCAACCTGTGGGATAGCGAAATTTTAAGAGAGGTCCTCCAAAAATTTCATATAAAATAAGAAAGTTGTCTCGTAAGAGAATTTATACTTAATGGCATTGGCTATATTATATTGAGTTACATTTTGATGAAGGGTGGTTTCGTCGAAATTAATTAATTTAGGATTCATAGATCAATAAAAGTTGCGTACCACTATTAATACTTAATACCTATGTATATTACATATTTATATAACTATATTAGGTACATAGTACATTCATAATTCATGGAAACTATCGAATTTTTATAGTTAATGTATTCGTAATTATTCATAATAAAAGTTCATTATGTTTATTTGTGTATATAGGGACTATTAGATTTTATTATATTTATGGATATATTATAAACAATTTAAACTATTTTATCTTAATAATATGTGAGTGATTAAAAGTTTTTAATAAAAATTATCGGTTTTAGGGATCTAAAGAAGTGATATATGACGTTCCTATTCCACATGGAAAACTTATAGAACATTTTCGCCGGTTGACCATAACTTCCACGTCTTCGCCGGTAAAGCGTTATGCTGATAACGCCGTGTATCATGATTCGTTGGAGCCTTCGGCTTACGAGTAAGATATTGTGGAAAATTCAAGACTACTAAGTCTCACTAGAAGTCAATGTTTTTTATTTTTTTTTTAAATATTTAGAACGTTACAAATGACACCTGACTCGCTAGAAATTTCCATGATGTTTCCCACGTACAAGAGATGGTCAAACGATTCGGGATTCAATAATTACGAAGAACAAAATTCGTTTTTACCCGATAATACCAATTTTGAGGATTCATTAGAACCGGTCATAACCATGATACACCATGATCGTAAAATATGGCAAAACGTGCCAAATATCAACTCTGCCGACTACTTCCGTTGACCGTAGTAATATAACGTATTTATAAGCATTAGAAAACGTATACGTGTTATGATTTTTTATTTTTATAATGAACTTTCCATTGTAACAGATATACGCTGTTGTTATTTGTGTATAATATATTATCTATGATTCGAACAAATTTTTTCTGAGTAATATAATATATACTCGTAGTTTTTAATGTTTACCATACAGTGAGAAGTTGAGTTATGGTTTTAACCAGATTTTAGCTTTATAAATTTTTTATATTTATTCAAATTATTATCTATTACAAAATTGTTTCGATAAATAAAAGCTAAACAAAGCGCATGTTGCACTCAACCAGTGTTCGAAACGTTCACTAACAAATAGAATTCGTTTATACTCAGTGCTTATAAAAATAACTAGTCCACGTTCGCGTTCATTTTATTTTCAAATGAACACGTCCTTTGAAAGAATGTATGCGTTGATTTGGTCTTTAATTTAAATGTTTTTATTTTTGTTTTTTTATGAATCATTGGCCATTGAAATACTAATACAAAATCGTGGAAATCATATTATTATTGCTGTTTTATGTCGAGTCGCGCCAACTGAAATTTCACGTATTTTGTTTTTATAATTCGATAAGTCTATTATAAAAGAACCATGTTATTATATAATATTATGATAATATTATTAAATGCAAATACATTTAAGCTCCTTAAAAATAAATCGTTCAGATTCATTAAAAAATATAGGTAAACGTCATTTACGTTCACGCTCTATATATGAAAAAACGAGTGAAGTTCACTTATCGTCATTAAACATTAACGTATGTTCATGAATGACGTTTTTTACAAGCACAGCAATGCAAGTATGTAAAGTACAATTAGTAGGTATATTATATAAGTACCTAGGTACCTAAAACTTAAAAACAAATTATTTGAATAATTTTCAAATGAATATTTATACTGAGCTTCTGAGTATGATATTATGTCATAATATGCAAGGAAAGGATGATATTAAAATGGTCCATATTACAAAAATATTCAAAACTATATTATTTAATATTAATAATTTGCAATTGCAACACATAACAACAGGCAAACATTATACTTATAATACATTCATTTTTTAAAATGTATTTAATGTAACGCTACTACATTTTTAATCGTGTATGTAATTTAAAATTCACTATCGTACAACTCATTGGTCGTAATTAAAAAGCCACAATAATAATTAATGGGTTTTGAAAAAGCTGCAAAAAACAGCTCGCTCATTATTTATTTACCCAGTGGCTAGTATCATGATATTGTCTACATTAATATTCTTTTAACTAGCTGCGAACGTAACGGCAGCGCCATCTGTTATCGTTGATATCAACCATTTGACGAAAGCGCGCGAAGCATTATCCTAGCTTGATTGTTCCCTTTATTGCGAAACAATATAATATACCTACCCATAGACCTATAATCTAGTTTATAGGTCCATCGTCTATGAATATACCTTTTCCGAGTTACTACTTATGACTTTCGAGTGCCGAGCAGAGCTGTCGACGATTTATTTTTCTGTGACCTTCGTTACTATAGTATGTAGGGCGATGATCCAAAGATAATAAGTTTTGATTTGGGAATTGATGCTGTTTTATCGAAACGGTTTAATTGAAAATATTGAAGTGTTGGGTGTTTAAATAATGGATAGAAAACCACTTACTGCTGTACCACACCCTTCGCAGAAAAACTGTTTTTTTTATTGTTCCCAAACCGGTCGGGTTAAAGGGCCTCTTTGCACGATCTACTGTTTTCTATAATTAAACGTTATTGAGTCTATACAAAAAAAAACAAAAAAATAATCAATACATGATTATTTGTAATATTATTTTTGTTATTATTTTGTCATCTCTTATTTATAGCTGTAGTCTATAACGTTATAATTTTCAACGATTAACAGTGTAAACAATTTAAAAAAATTTATAATCAAGCACTTTCAAGTACGACCCATTTACTCATATGCATAGTAAAATTATCTTCATTTGTCATACAGTAACCTTTGATATTAATAACTTTGCTATAATGAACCTATTGACAAGACCCAAGAGTTTAAGGAGAAGGGTGATACTTTGCATATTATTATGAATATACACGATATGTTGATATATTAATACCTATATTTACAATATATCATATAATTATATAAAAGGTACATCTAGCTATTTTTTTTCGGCCATAGGCACATTAATATATATTTGATGTTTTAATGAATATGAATATGATGATGAGTATTAAATAGTTTTACCGTGTACTTACAAATGTACACAGTCAAAGGTGGGAGGAGACACTCATCAACCCGACAAACCAACACTGACCATAGAGTCCAATAGATTACATAGTTTATAAAAAAATAAAACCCTAATAGTGTTCACTCAGAAGTTCTTTTTAAATAACGATATACATTTAAAAACAAGTTATGACTTAATGAGCTTTTTCAAATGTATTAATTTTTATATACAACAAACTTATACCTAAGTTACCTAATCAAGATTTTAGTTAAAATATTGAAAAATCCGGTAAGAGAACAGAGATAATATTGTTACCTTTGAATTTGATAAGGTCAATTGATTCTAATATTAAATCTAACGAAACAAAACTTGAGCTTCAGCAGTACGTGCAATTGGTGTTAGATTTGGCTTTATACCTTGTAGGACGGAGACAAAAAATTATAATGACGTGTGTATTCTTTTAACGATAAAAAAGATTAATAAAATAGAATAAATTAAAAATTAAAAATACCTTATTTCTGAGCTTTAAAACCGTTGTTTCTAATTAAATAACAGTTTTACTTTTTAAACACCAGTTAATAATTTATTATAAAGCAGTTAGGCAGGCATATGAAATTGAATTCTTCAGAGTTCGGGACAGCATAATTATATTACAATTTATGTTACAATCACAAAAATGATTCTGATGACTATTGGGAAATGGGTTTTCACTTTTTCTCTGCAAATATAATTTGAACTTTAACCACTACCCTCCCCCCGGAAAATAAATTCTATGAGTAGTTGCGCTCTTGTTACAATACACCAGAGTTACCATTCTGCATTTCTACTGTGCCAATTTATAAAGGCGTTTGCCATTTAATCCTAATAATATTATTAATTATTGTTTATTACTCATCGACCATTGCAATGTGTCCCTTTTAGTTCGTTTGATATAATAACAACACGTCCATCGATAAATTAATTTGTAGGTATAATATCATTGACACACAAACTTTTTGTTATATGATACCAATTATTTAATCCGATATTTTATACTCTATAGTCTATCGTTACTATAACTTGATGAATAATGAACATACCTTCTTAAAATTATTAATATTATAAAATATTTGTACGTAGGTATTAGTGTATTAGTACACCTAAACTTTTAATAACATTTAATAATATTATGTTGAAACATTTTAAAATATAGTATTAAATGAAAAAAGAAGGATGTCAATGACTTCAATGTGGTTCATCACTCATGATAGTGTTTTCCCTGTCACCCCACCACCTGTCCTTACGTGGGTTATCAGCTGAGTGTAGAAGAAAGATAAGGCAAAGTAAAAAACAATAATAGATGACTCATACCATACTCATACCATTGTGAAATATCCGTCTGTGGTATTACTGTATAGTGTGTACAGACTACTGAAGTACTGAGTACAGTTACAACTTACAGACTACGGAGTACTGTTATAAAATGTACAAACATTTGTAGGAACTTGGTGATCGTTGCACGATTTTTCGCACCTTATCATACAAGAATTGTTTTTCGTTAGACGAATTCCAGTATTTGATACTCTTTTGTACTTTGCTCTATAAATCCAAACCAACGTCATGTCGTTGTACCCTTCTTTGGAAGATTTAAAATTGGACGAATTCATTAAGGTATGTCGTATCCTTATTTGTTGTGTATTTGCTGGTGAATAAAATATTGTGAACTGTTATTTTATTTCAACAATTAACCGTTTACTTTTAATAGTGCTTGTAGTACATATGTAATTTTTAGAATTGATTATTTAGATGAAATTATATTTTGTTTTTATCACATACCTAATTTTGATTGGTTTAAACACGTTGCAGACACAGAATCAGATTGTCCAACAAAATGAGAATCCACCTCCGTTTATGGCTATTTGTCCACCGCATCCATCAGGTATGGATCAAGAATCCCTAGGTGCCATGTACCCAATACTCAATGATTATGCAGGATTAGAGCTTAGTATTCTTGCACAGAATAACAGCATAGATAATCTTTCCCAGAAAATTCAAACAAAAAATAACGCTGTAGCGATTCCATTCCAGGATATTCCAGCTCATGTGACAAATGGTGTTCGTAAGGTTAATAAGTGATTTGTATTTTGTACCTAATACTGTTATCTGTGTTTGTAGAGTTTTTAAATTCTCAAATTTATTTTGTACCTTTTAGCTGGTGTTATGTAAAGATGGAAAAGGACAAATAGGATTAAAAATGTCTACGTTCAATAATGGTATATTTGTTAGCGTTGTAATTCAAGACAGTCCTGCTGCTAAAGCAGGGTTAAGATTTGGTGATCAAATATTGCAAATAAATGAAGTTTTTGTTGCGGGAATGAGTGTTGATAAAGTGAACAAAATTTTTAGAGAATGTTCAATAAATAACATAAGTGTTATTGTAAGAGACAGGTAAAATGGAAAACTTTATAGAATTTCTATTAAAAAGTCAAAAGGATATTAGCACACCATTTGTTTTTCTGATCCACTCGCATCATAGCAAATTTATGTTTAGAAGAACTAACCCAGTGTTGTTATTTTTAGTATTAGAATGAATTCACCAAATATCAAATTTTTAGTTAAGAACATTACCTGTGTCCCTGATTTTTAATGATATTTTAATTTTTATACAATTGATAAGCATTTTTAAACTGTAATAATTTACACTTTCATAACTTTTATTAAAATTAAAATATCATCAAATAGCCATCATCGGGCACATTACTTGTGGGATAAAGGTATTTTTCTTAAATTAAAATTTGTTAGTAGGTGAATTCACTCTAACATAAAAAGTAATAACACAGAGTTGGTTCTACTATTCGTAAATTTTGTTTGTTGTGCATGGGTCTGGGAGAGAAAACAAATAGTATGCTGACATCCTTTTAAATATATTTATTAACATTTTTTATACTTAGGCCTTTGGAACGTACAATAAATCTGTACAAAGATCGTGCTGGTCAAATTGGATTTCAGTTTAAAAATGGTAAGATTAACAATATTGTGAAAGATTCATCAGCAGCTCGTAATGGAGTGCTCACGGATCACCAGTTATTGGAAGTCAATGGACAAAATATTATTGGCATGAAAGACAAACAAATAGTGGACATTATTGCTAATGCTTCAGAGTCAATTAGTATAACAATCATTCCAGTTTCAATTTATGAACACATGATCAAAAAGTATGTTTAATTATTGTTATTAGTCATTTTTAAAAAAAACCCTGACCTTAGCCGTTTTTATTTATTAGATGTACTCACTGAAGTGAGAACCTCTAAAAGCTGTACATAGTTAATAAGTTAAACATACACTGTTGTATAGCTTGTTTTTTAATATTATTAAATATTCTGTTTGTTAGTCACTAATAATAAAAAAAAATAATTTATGTGATAATTCCTTTAAAGTTAAGAATTATAATATTTAAGCCCCTCTGTAGTGTACTTGCTATAACTCTCCAGCTACCTGTAACTTCCCACACATTCTTTTTAACTGCCCATTTATTTTCTCTGATGTTAACATATTCTTACTTAAACTAATTCTTTAAATATTCCCGCTAACCCTAAGTCTATCATTGCCTGTAATTCTCAATTTATTATTTTGTCCACATTTAAACTATTTCACATCAGGCCTGATTCAAAGTCTAAAAAATGAATTGTTTTCATAATTTAATAGTTCATTATGTATAGACTTATTTACATTATAAGAAATAATTCTTAAACATATTGGCTTATTAAGTATTTAATTTTAACTTTAGGATTGCACCATCATTGATCAAGAACATAATGGATCACTCATCAATTTAAGGACAAACAAGAAACCTACTCATCAGTTGAAGTCATGTCTTAAGCTTATTATTTACTTAACATAGCTTTATTTTAATTTGTTATTGAAATGTGCATGGAAAGGTCATCCATTAATTATTATCATCTAGTTTTTTTTATACAACTTTAATGGCCAAATATATCAAATTATACTCTACTTAAATTAAACTATCATTCCATTGATTCCTACATTTTTTTATCCTTTGTTTATTTTTAGTTAGGTATTATTTACGGATATTAAATTCTAAAATGTTATACAAAGAAATTGGAGTTGTTTTGTAATGTATATGATAACTACATTTTATTTGAATTGAAGTGGAAAAATCTATTTTTTTTTTTTTTAAATGTTTATTATAGATCTTTTATTATTATTATTATTAATTAATAGTTAGATTTTGTTTTATATATATTTTTTTTTATTACTCTAGCACTATTTACATGTTGTAGATAAGAACTACAATTAGTTAAAGCTTTGTTCTAACTTGATATTATAAACTATTTTAGTTAACACAATGGTTTTTTTCTATTAATTTTTTAAATTACTAATCCTATTACAATGATATTCTCCGATAAAATATAGTTTATAAAGATAAGGCAGCCAGTAAAAATATAACTTATTTACGTTAACTTAAAAATTCAATTTAAATAGGCTGCGGTGATAAGTATACAATATTCTGAAAAATAGTTGTGGATGAATTTGGGTGGCTGACATAAATTGCAGTTGATGACTAGTGTTTTGTAGATATTGTTACTTAGATATTAAATAGAACATAATGCCAGTAGCATAATATAAACTTGGTTTATAGCATTTTAAGCCAATGGATGGAAGACGTGATTAAAGTATTCATACAGAAACAATTCACAGCGTGATTAATATTAAATAATGTCTTAAATATTGTGTTGATTCAATAATCAAAAACAATAAATGATACGATCAGGAATTTTGAAAATATGTTTGTTAATGATTTCCCATATTATTAATATCCCATATTTTCCTAAGTCTTAGAAAGTTGGACAACGATTAACGAATGAAGTATGAGCATCGAGCCATTACAAATTCAAAGTTCAAACTAATTTCACATAATATTTTAAATTTACCGATTTTTACGAATTATTATGAAACGATTATATATCAGATGGCTGTGAAACCTTATAGACGTACTATAATATACACAATATGTCAATATGTCAATATGTATAATGAACATGTGAAATCTGAGGGAACAATCGATTTCATTGTAATCACGAAAAATCGTGGACTTTGATTATCGAACAGACGAAAAACGTTAGAAAACTGGCGGGAAAGATTACAATCGTACACTAACAAAGAGATGGCTGCCGGAATGGTTAGGTTAGACGACGCCGCGTCACCCAGTCCGGTCATCGGCATTCCCCGGTGGTTGCCCGGTTGGGTTGTCTGATATTCAGATTTCAGATGAGTCGACTTGCCATGGTGATGGTCGGGCGACGGGCGCCGGGCGGTTCGCGAACGCGAATCTCTTTGTATTTAAATTCTTACCGGGCGGCGACAGTTGGTAACACCGCGCAGTCGCGCGCGATTTATCGTAAAACATTTTTCGCCGCCGCCCGCCACCAATAGCGAACGCCGATCCGCGTCCGTCGGGTTTTTCGCATCGTTAAATTGGTATGGCGTTCATTACAGACTTACCGCGGCACTGAGCAGCACGTTATCCGCCTATATCTCTGTATTCACCGTTAACCGGTTAACCGCGAATTACGCCGTCTCGAGTCTCGACCGACGCCGACAGACAACAAGACGACTTCCGGTCCGGAAACAGCGAACGAAGTATAATCGACATCAAACACACGGCTAATATAAACATGGGCACCTATTTGAGCAAGCCGATCACCGACAAGGAATCTCATGACACGGATAACGGGTGGCTGTCTTGCGGTTCTAGTTCCATGCAGGGCTGGCGCGAGGCCCAAGAGGTAAAGATATGGGATTTTAACGGCCTTTTCGAGAATTCCGAGACTGGCTTATCCGAACCTATTGCCGATCCAACCCTGTCGGCGGCGGTGAATTCGGCATAATACCTTTATACATTTAGCTGCTTTAAAATTATTGTATGATGAGGTGGTGGAAGGACGGATGCCCCTTTACACTCCTATAGGTTTCCTTTCACACGAGATGTGTGTGGCACCAACTCTTTCTGGATGAAACCTTCTTGCATTTGATCGAATCTTGGTTTTTGTTTGATGCCGTTGTATATGTGTGTCTGTATAGATTTTTGTTTTTATAGGATGCTCACAACTGTTTGTTGGACTTTGACAAGAGTGTTGCGCTCTTTGCCGTGTATGATGGACATGGTGGTGCTGAGGTTGCTCAGTATGCAGCAGAAAAGTTGCCTTCCTTAGTTAAAAACACCTTGTATGATGACCAAGACTACGAAAAAGCCTTGATAAAGGCTTTCATGGACTTTGACGATAGTCTAATTGAGACACCTATCGTTGAAAAATTAACTACTCTCCGAGAAGAGCTTCATGAAGAATGTGGTAGGTTAATAATAAGCAATACCTAGGTAGTTACTTAATACACTTCTTATGTATAATTTTTATTTGATAATATGACAGCATTTTAGGTTGAAGTTTGTTTTGTAAATCTTATTCTAAAACAAATTATATAAAACAATTCAGAATCTTAGTAGCATCACTTATGAGGTATCATTGAGTTTGAAATATACTCTATTACTTTTGTGCATATAATAAAATATCACACAATACACTTGATCCTATAGTGACAAATTCATGAATGTTGAATGCAGAGGTTAAATATAAAATGTAAAAATGACAAAATTTAACATGACTTCTAACTTTTTTTTATTTTTACTGGGTATGGCTGCATATATTATGGAAATTAATTTTTATTAAATTAAAAATAAAGTTCTAGAGCAGAGGTTGGTGATTAGATTCTTTTAGATCCAGATAATTTACTAAAAAAATGTTGAGGGCCAGAAAAAAAGTTAAATATTAGTTAATGTATTGTATTTATTTTTGGATTAATAGTTAAAACCCAGTTTAAGATAAATTATAAAGTTTCATGCACAAATAATAATACAATTTTATACTATAATGAGGGAAATTACATTTCTTATCCTCAGTCAGTTTTTTTAAATGTGGTATTCTTGGAGAACAACTAATGTTAAGAGTGTTTTCAGTGTGGAAATCAGTTTATCTTGAACAATATATTATATTCTTTAAAAATGCAATTTTGGAGAACGAAGTTTTACATATGTATTTGGAGCTAAACATGGTACCTAATTGTGTATGGCCAGTGTTTTATAGTTAATGTACTTATCCAAAACATGTGCTGCCCAAAAATTTTCAGTTAATGTAGTTTTGTATATTTGTTATGAAATGTC
>PVMI01023927.1:10190-26490 GCA_008528875.1 Aulacorthum solani
TTTTTTTTTTTGTTTTGTTTGCAAAAGTCGCCTGTGTGAAAATTATAATATAAAATCAGTTTCTCTGTATGCATACCTAATTACAACTAAAAAAATACTTTGAGTATATTTAAATTCGCAGGTAAAATCCATTGTTACACAAGATTAAAGTAGGATATAGGGGCACCTACGTCGCATGCCTATAATAATACTGCGTTATTATTATTTTAATGTCAGCGAGCAAAAACTGCGAGTCCGTCTTATTTCTCAATATTTTCTGATACTAATCTCATGGTTGATATTATTTTTATGCCTTGAGCAGTTGAGCTATATTTTTATACTTTTTTTTTAAAATTCTAATACTCGTGTATTCAGATCTACCTAAAGTCGTATTTTTAGTGCGAAAAAATTAATGAATGGTAATGAAATAAATTAGTACCTACTTACAATGTAAATTTATTTAAAATAATTACATTGTGGTAAACATAAATCGAACAGATACAATATAGTTTCTGACTTTTGACGATTGAGAAATATAAACAATTTTACGGTCTGATATACATGAAATCTATATTACGTGCTATTATTGTGTAATATTATTATTAGTATGAACCTTGCGTTTATAAAATATAATGTGTGGCTAATAAATAATAATGTATGAATAAATATATTTCAAACAATTTTAACGATTTTTAGTTGGTCTATAAGGTATTTATACATAGATGTAGTTAGGAAAAAATGTACATCATCTCGACGAGTCAAATGGAATTATTTAATAACAAAATGTAAGAAATATATATTGTAATTTATTATACTAAATATGTGCTGAATATTTGAACTGTCTAGTCTCTTAGTAAAATACGTTTAGACTTTGAACATAAAAAAATATCTGATATTGATGTTTAAAAAATTATAAAATTTAAAAAACTTTGGTGTCACAATTTTTGTATTTGTGACCTCCACAGTTTTTGGCTTGTGGCCATCGATATATTATTATTATCTAATATGACGTTTTACATGAACGTTATAAACGTCGAACGTTTATCTTGATAGTAATATATTATAATAATTTCCCGTCACACTTATACATGTAAAATAAAATATTTAGGCATATTTTGAACAGCACACCACTATTCGTTTTCCCCACTTGTCAACCCTCACTTCAAGGGCAGATTTTTTGACTGATAAAGTCCCATTCAATGCACTAGAAATTTCAGGGGACTCCGTGTAAATATAGTAAATAATTATAAAAAAACAAGTTTGGATATCAAAAAAAAAAAAAAATTCTTGGTATTATAATACAATGTTGTAAGAACTATAAAATGTATAACACAGCTTTTTTATACGACTTTTATGTTTGTGACTTACATGCTTTTTGGCGTGTTGCCCAACGATATATTATTATCTAATATGGCGTATTACATGAACGTTATAATATACTTTATTACTGTATACTTTTATCATGATAATAATATATAATTCAGAGTCCGTGTATATATGGTGAGTTATTATGGAAAAACGAGTTTAAATATCGAAGTGCAAAAACGTAAAAATAAATATTTGAAAATAATATAATCATAATATTCGAAAATAATACACAGTGATTTCCCGCAGGCACGTATGTGTTTAAAAAAATATTATGTCTGTATATTTTTAACAGCACACCACTAGAACTATGTATATTAATTTTCCCCACGTGTCAACCCTTATTTCAAGAGCGGATTCTTCGACCGATAAAAATTCCCATCCGTCGCACTAGAATTTTTAGAGGCCATTCTGAGTTCTCGTAAATATATGAGGCGGCCGAGTGGTTACGCGTTGCGCGGTAACGTAAATATTAATAAATAATTAATACGTGGTTGAAATGTTTTGGATTTCTCACGACGTTAAAGTGGACTTCACGAGTTTGTTTTTTTATTTACGTCATATTTTAATACAGCTGCGTGTGTGTTTTTATATCCCACAAAGTCTGCTTTCAAGGATTCAAAATCAACCATGGAAATTCCGTTTCGTCCAGTAGATACTATATAGGTAATTTTAGTATGACTATATAAAATGTTTGGTAGAACTCGAGGGAGTTCATTCCATGTCCATAAGTTTTTCGCGCCCATCTTAAACGATTATAAAAAATAAAATTTTAATATTTTTCTCTGTAAATGGTATTTCCATAGAAAATCTCTTAAAATATTTTCTTGGCATAAATAATAAGCATAATAAGCTCCAAATTTTCATGAAACGTATCCATAAGCCTAAGTGAACAGCCTGCCATTTTTCAATAATAAATTATTACATAAAATACACAATATTTAAAACCACCTAGGCATATGATAATCTTATCGATGTAAGATAACCGTGAGATGTTTACGAAAAAATATAATAATGCTTATTAATAAAAATACAAGCAAGTAATGCGAAGTATTGTTGAAATGATAACAAATACATAGGTGTATGAAGTTCTTATGGTCATAAGGTTTTGATTCATTAATATCAACCCTCGCCATCGTCAAGAAGGAAGGGAAGGGCTCTAATAATTCAATTTAATCGGATATATTGTATTCGATTGTATTCGTCTTTCCTATCTATTTGAATCGTTTCCGCCGAGTTATAGATGTATTATACATTATATTATGGTATCGAATAGTCAGTGTTAATTGATTACGTTTGATCTGTGTTCGAACGACTAATATAATATGGACGGATAGCGATTTTATACCACGTTGCATACCTCGTGTATATGCATACTAAACTTGATGGATAACGTGAATGGGTGAATGGAAAGCATCCAATTGTGAAAAAAAAAATTAAAGTTTCCCTATACGAATCCAATACGATTGCGCAGTTGGAATTTCGGCTACATGTTACTGTGTACATATACCAAGTATAATTCCGCATATATTATGCATGTGATAATGTAATTGTTTGGATATAAACGATCAATATTATAGGCAATATATAATAATATTACTTACGAATCGATGATGAGATGAAATACAGTAACCTATAATAAATCGTATCGAGTGAACATAACATATTACAAATATATGTTTAGATATAAGTAGGTAAGCCGTCTATCTATGTAATATTTCCATACCCAGTGAATAAAAGTGGTTGCAAATGGTATTTTGTGTTATAATATGTGCTATAAGTTATCTTTAAGACAATTGATAGTGAAATTAAATGAAATTATGATAGTCTGCATCAATTGCGTTGCATTGTTTCAACTAAATTATTATTGTGTGGTATAAGGTTTACTTTCGGCGAACAGCTGTTCCACTTACAGTGCTCGTATTTTTTCGTTTTGGTTTTTTTTTTTTTATATAATACGTCGACCCAAACCACCGGAATCACTGTTTGAGATTTATACGAGGAAAACTAATAAATTTCAAAAGCAAAGCCGAACTTCTGCAGATAATTTAATAAATATTAACCTCAGTAAAACAATGTACAAAATATAAATAGATAAATGTAATTCGCGAAATGGTAAATATAATGTAATCACCGGCTAACCCGAACGATGCCATAAAACAATAATCATATAATAATAAAAAAATATATTGATCCATTAGACAATAATGGCAATATATAGTTACGTAAGTACTGTTTTTCGTATAAAACAAGATAGAAGACATCGAAATATATGTTCCCCGTACCCCCATATTAAAAGAAATCTAAAATTTAAAAATATATTTTATATTTAATTTAGTTGTCGGTACGGAATTTTGTTGGAAAACATTTTGCAAGTAGATTTTGTATTTTCGACTATTGCATTTCAGCATCAATAATGTACGTACAGAGATGAGTTTCCAAACTATATATATAGGACAATGTTGATAATTAAATACTGCAACTTGCAAGCGATGCAAGATAGGTACTATACTATACATTTGGAACCGTTGAATTCCGTTGAAGTGTGGAGATAATATTACAATGCGTTGAAAATGTTTAACATAAATTGAGGATTACGAAATTCCAACCCAATTACCATATTAATGGAATATTTTTTTTTTGCCCCGTCTGCAGTCATGGGATAGTGTTGTTCGGTTCGACTAATATAATATATCCTATATGCATAGAAATTCCAAAATACTTTAGTGTTCCCCGGAATTACAATTATTCGAGCAAATCATTTTTTGAAACTATTCAATTCGGACATCCGGTATAGTGTTAGGTAGATAGGTAGAGAAGTAGGTACCAAAATATGCGTATCTGCACCGATTGATCAGCTCATTCCAAGCATTCCATTTAGTTTACCGCTTCTTATTATACATATTTATATCGAAAGCAACCTTAAATTAATATATTATTACTTACCTACGGGGTCATCATGAAATCGTCTATTGATTATTGTATAGAGTGAATGTTGTAAGTTATTCAATGTTGTAACGAAGTCATTGTAGATTTTCATTTTAAATGCTATAGAATAAAATATAAATGAATAAATAATAATGTGAAATGATAGTATTTTTTTTTCATGTAATATATTTAATTGTGTCACCATAGTATCACATGCTTCCACAAGTCCAAATAATTATATTTTAAAAAATACAATGTTGTGTTACTTGTGTTGTGTCGTAATATGATTAAGTTTAGTTGGTTTTAAATAATGTAGAATTCTGAAAATATAGTATGATAATATAGAATAATAAATGAAAAATATAAATAATGATGCGTAAATTTTAAACAATATTATAATAAACCTAGTTATCTGAGTATCTGCAACATCCTCGAGATGTAAGTAGGTACCTACACTTCATATTTATTTTCAATACCTAACAATAAAACGATAAAGTCGACTAAATAATTTATCGGTAACTGATACTTCTTATTAAGACTACTTTTTATTTAAGGAATGATGTATTATTTATAAGATTACACAAATACCAAGTATGCAAATACTATTTTTCTCCCAAAGTCCTACGTTTCCGAGGATAATTTTGTCAATAAAAGAAAAAAATACTAAGTATACATCATTTGGAATCATTATCATTCCTTAAAATATGTAAAGTAAGAACATATTATTATATTATTACAATATTATCATATTATTTACGATGAATATTATTGAATGTAAATTCATAAAAAAAAATGTTAGTCATTCCGGTAGTTACGTCCGTAAAGTTTAGCAAAAATATAATATTATAATGGATTAGGTTTCGTCATTGTTGTTGAATTATATTTCGAGCAGGACAATTGGGCGGGCTTATTATTATTATGAGAGGCGTATGTTGTCTTTTCAATCATAAGTGATTAATCATCGAAATTTAAAAATTACTTTATGGGTTTTGGCCGAATATATTGGGTGGATTTTTTCAAAATAATGTGAATTTTCCGATTTTGATGTATTTATGGAAATAATAATATTATAGTACGCATAATTCACGATTTATTGCAAAAATAATTATTTGTATATCGACTGCATATTATCTACTATATAGTCTTCCTATTGATTTCCAAGCATACGTCAGTTTTATATTAAATTGTACTGTATTGTATAAAAAATTTAAAAATTAGGTACCCAATCTATTGTACAGTGTTGTATGTGTCTCGTTTATCTATCTCGTAATTGAGTGGATCACTGAAATGGCTACGTGAAATTTGAATATTTGTCAGAAACTGGTTTTGCTTAAAAATTTTTGTTCATCCTTTCATTTTTTTTTTTATGGGATTTCTCCCAATTATTGAGAAGTACTAGACTCATTTTAGCCCTCCCCATCAAGTTCCAACTAGATTCACTTTCCTAATAGAAAATTAATATAATATTGAAGTTGGAGATTGAAGATATTGATCCAATAATATGCGTGATGACAGACATGAAAAAATAAAAATAAGACACATATAGCATTATAAAATCAATATTTCTGATATATATCTAAAATAAACAATAACGTATTTTATAAAATGATAAAATGATTAAATATTGTAAAGCGTAAGGTACATTTAATAGTTTATGTATATTAAATTTCGTACATAGTAATACTTTACAATTACCTTATGGAGTTCAATAATCATTTAAATTTTCAAAATATTCGTTTTTGAATAAAAAGCAACAAATATTATTGTCAGAATAACCAAACTTGAAAAATTAAGTAAAATAAAAATTATGTTATAGAAATATGTATCATGATCAAAAAAATAAATTTTACCTTTTAATATAATATGTTCTAACATAAAAAAATCAATCAAAGCATTTTATTTTAAAAAGAAAGTTCTTATTAATTAATTATGCACTCAGAAATTACTTGAAGTTTTCACTATTTTCAGCTGTATTGTAATATGTAACATATTATAGCAATTGTGAGTAGGTAAATACAATATATTATATTCTGCTTACTTTTCAAACTTCATAAATATGACAAAAATTTCCAAAATCAAATAGTACACGCTTGGTGTAATTGTGGTATCATGATTGCTTTCAAAATTAATAATACATTATATTATGCTTTTATTTATTGAGCTTATATATAAATTAATAAAATTTTCACTAATATACCAATTATTATATTTTAAACACGTATAAGTCATTTCAATAATATAAGCAGGAGTAAATTTAAATAAATTTAGATCAGCAAATATAATTGAGTAATTAATAAAAGCAGAAGAATCTTCCTAATTATCAATAGTAATAACTCATCATACATCTAGTCGACACAATTTTAAAATAATTTGAGGTACCTACATACATTAGTCTAGAAGTGGACATAGAAAGGGTTATTACTCGGTGCCAGATGTGAATGCAAAGCGTATTATTTTTCGGGTGCTTTAGGGCAATGGATTCTAAGTACTAAAGTAATATTTGTTTTGTGTAACAGACACTTCAAACTTCAAAGGTGACACTTTTATTTTGAATTTTTTAGCATTTGCAGGCAATTTAAGTGCATAAATTAATACTTTGTTTCGAGCTTTTAGTGTAAACTAGAAAATTAAAAATATTGTTTTCGTAATAGGTATTTGAGTTAATAGTTGAGGTATTTTTAATTGATACCAAAATTGTCAGTTGTTTTATTTACGAGTGTGAAATATTTTCATATCTACATACATTATCGGATGTAGTGTCTCACTCAAACAAATTACAATTAATAAATGGTCAGTTGTTGTTACAAAGAAATCGCTTTCATATTTTATTATGCATCCATAAGTTCAATCAATTGTTTTTGTACTACCTATTTTTAGTTTAGGTTAGATAAATAAATTGTTGAAAATACCTTAAGTTAAACAATTGTTATCAAACAAATTTGGGTTGTTATTTAAGGAAATTATTGTGTTGAAAAGGAATTTTGAATTTTTTTTATAGTTCTTTTAGGTATTTAAATCCGAGTCTTAAATATTACACCGTACATTTTTAAACTTGATCATTTATATAAATAAAAGCAAAGTAGTTGGTTATATTTTTCCAAATAACGAATAATTAAAAATGTAATACTTAAGGTACGTCCTTGCATAGGTATTACCTATTTAATCAAATACGATCCCCCCAGCTCCGCGAGAACAACAAGATGACGGAATGAATGTAAATATATTTTAGTATGAATCCAGTGAGTCATAAAAATTGTTCATTGAACTTGGCCTCATGCTGAATACAATCTGCCAGATCCCCTTTTATAGTTTTATCCGAGGATACGATGAACTAACTCACAATAAAGCAACTCGACAGTCGGTTCCTTCTCATAATACCTTGCCAATCTCATGTCAAAACCATGTAACTAAGTTCAGAGCTGCATAACTTATAGTTACAATAGTTTACGTCTTATGACTTTAATACGCTAAGTGAGAAAAACAATTTTGAACGATCAACAAGTTGTATCGAGGGATCGGGATACCTATTATTACATGTTATATTAAAGCGTTTACGGAAACCCATATCAGATTTTACTAATCCGACCCTCAGTGTTTGTGTGAGTAAATCAATGACCTATATAAAGACGGGGACGGCTCCTTGCACTAAGGCAGGTACTCTTATGATTCAATACCCTCACGGGACGACTATACTATTGTTGTTAAAATTTAGAAACAAATAGCTAATAATATAGTTCCACCGTAAATGAATAACTTAAAAACTTAGTGAAATCAATATTCTTGGTTAAAGTCAAATATCTTTATAATTATGTGGTGATAACTGGTGGTGGTAGAGAGGTCGCCTGCGCAAAACGTGTGAGCTATGTGCCTATAATATATAATATTATGACGGCGTGAACGATGTGTTAAGACTTAAGACTTCTGATAGATTAAGTAGTTAGTTGAATACAAATTCAATAATGATCTATAGTAGATATAATTGCAAAATGTTCATTACGATAATACAATATTTATATACAGGCATCATTCAATGTATAGTCCTCCATGACTCAACAATAATTATAAACCTTAACAATGTTACAAGTCTTAAGTAATATTTACTAAATAGTTATAATGCATCAGTAACTACTGATATTGAATTAGCAGTACGGTGAATGCAAATAATATGAGTAAATGGACCCTATTACCTTGGACCAACAACCGTAAAATAATTGTAATTGTAAAACAAAAAATAAATAAACAAATAAAATAATTACTCAAAATTACTCACGGTGTGTCGACGAGTAGACTTGGTCACTGTAGTTTCAACGCCTCGTACTAATATTATATTATTCAATGTTAATGGAATTACAATTATTTATTTGAATGCCTTAAATTGAAACAAGTACGCAACAACACAATTATTCAACAATACAATCCCAGCCGTTAGAGCTGGTATTATTGAAATAATTTAATAATACCTAATTATAATAGAAAATAGTGTCTCTACAATAGAGTATAATATTTACTGATTATACAGCATTGCTGGGTATAATATAAAAACTATAAGGCTGCTGGTATACGCAATATCCATCAAACCATCAAACGACCCTATGCGCTTTATTGATAGTAATGAATAATAATAGTAATAAAAATAATATGAAATAATAAGCTGATCGATTTCCGACGTCAGTGCATGAAATAAAAATATAATTATTAGAATCGAAAAGAAGGAATAAAAAAATGACTCACACTGAATTTTGACCAGTGTTTCCACAAAAAAGTGTTTGTACCCGAATATTTAAATTTCATACACTGGTGGAAAGATGTAATAACATAATGTTAGCAACAACAGAACGTCCAAACAGTATTATAAAAACAGTATATCAACCATTGACACAGTTGAGTATTAAAACTGATACATAAATAATATGAAAATGTAGTTTTATTATTATTTAAATATGACTAAACAATATTTAATATACTTAATTTGTAATTTTATTTTATTGTATAATAAATATTTTTTGATTGATATTATTTTAAAATATCGTTTTTTCAAAGGGTCAACATTTAAAACTTCGCTTATATATATTGGTAGTGTGTAAAATGACAATTTACATTTCGTTTAGAAATATATTATGAAATGTAATATATACATTATTATTGAAATTTATATTTTTTTTTAAATACTGGTTCGTTTAGCAATATTTAAAAATATTTTTTTATTTTAAATACCATAAATTGAGTTAAATTACCGAAACAATTTACATAACTATCAAACAGTTTTTTAAAAACTGTTTGATAGTTATGTTAAAAATTATAATAAAATAGCCAACAATATAAAAATGATACGCAAAATGAATTTCTAATTTAAAATCAAATACATTTCTATAATTTGTTTCACGACAATTGCATGAACAATAATTTTTTACGAAATCAAAATTTCAAAACTTTTATTAACAGTGGAATTTCGTTTAAATTATAAATGGGTGCATAATAAATAACTTGCACCGTTAACTAAAAAGCACTAAACCTATCATAAATATAGACATTTATTTTTAATCGGATATCGTGATGTGGTCTAATGGCATACACAATCAACATAAAACTTCTGAATTTCACATTCCATATTTTAATTTTTCAATAAACTTTTATATGCATTAAATAAACCAAGGTCCCTACTATTTATTTTTAATTTAAAAATACTTTGTTATAAGGAACTAAACATAACGATTGTGAGGTAAGTAAAGTATAATTGTTCTTTCTAAATTAAGACAATTTAATTTCTTATACTAAATTGTCTTAATTTAGAATATTAATTAGATATATATATATATATATTATATATATATATATATATCAACTATCGTATATTACATTATATCTCGACGGGATATGCCGTGCTTTGGTTCGAATAGGGTAAACAAATACAATATAACATATAGGTATGATATATTATGTATTTAATTTCGGAAAATATTTTGATCCCACAATAAATAAAATGTCTTTTCTGTCATGTTTAACTAACAAATGCACTTTCAAGTAGTAAGTAGATACCTACCATTTGAGATTTATGAAAATTGTCTACCTTGGGCTCTGAAAAATATATACAAGCACGTATAAATAACCAAAAAGATTTGCATGTGTAGGTTTGCCGGTGAAAATATAACAAATTGAAAAATGACTGAAAAATTGAATTTATACGGCAACTATATACATATTTATGTAACAACGTTACCAAAATCGTCAATAAAACACGAGTGTGGAGTACAAAGTAGAGTAGGTACCTACAAAAAGTTATAAATATATATTTGAAAGGTAGCGTATCTTTTATAATTTCCTTTGATATCCAGCTCCATCACCCAGAAAATAAATAAATGTATTCTCATTCGTGAATATAATTGTTGTTGTAAATGCCTGAACCTTAAATGCTCAAATTATATATTTGAATTTTTATAAAAAAAAAAATTTCTTATATATGAGTATTATAGAAATAAAAAATTCCGCTTTAACTACGTACTAGATTAATTTATTAGAATGGTAATTATAATATTATATTTATTTCCATTTTGAAGCAATATTAGTGTATGGTTTAAATTAACAATACATTATTATAATTGGTCACTCAGTTGTAAGATAATTTTAACTAGGATAGAAAATGTTATGCTCTATAAAATATCAAGAAATATAATATTGAAAACCATAAAAATGCATTTAAATTATGAACAAGTCTTTCATTAATAGTTAAAATAAGCAGTTTTTAGAAAGTTTTGTTATTGAATAGATAGAAGAAAACTTTTTTTTAAATATTTATACGCCTCGGCTGCTAAGGATATTGAAGTTTATGAAACACATTGTATTTTAAAGACTTATACTAAATATTGTATATAAGTATGATATATGATTTAATATGAAAGGTGTATGTTAATTAAATTACATTATGATTAAACTTTAAAATGTATTCTTGTATTTAGATATTAAAACAATTGTAAATTATTGAATGTTTAGTGGTGTTTATAAATTGTAATAAAAACTATCCATAGCTTTTATAAAATATAAAACAATTCATAAGCCTCGTTTAAAATATTTGTCTACAGACATCATTGAACATTAAACATTCTGTAAAATTCAATAAAAAAGAAAAAAATCACATAAACTTCAAAAATGTCACAAAGAGAAATAAAAATCAATTCGAAATTGAATAAGTTAATTTTTTTATAATATGATGATTCAAACTGTGTGCTAAGAAAGCTATATCTTACAATAAGCTAAAAATATATTTTTAAAAAATGCATATGCCTATCTAATTATTATAGTATCATTTATAAATAAAGTACATTGTAAATATTGTCATAATGATAATAATAATCTGGTTTTGTCACGTTCGAATATTTTAATATTTTAATGAAAGAGAAAAAAGGTAATAGAACCTTTTATCGGGATTATTTTTTAGTGATTCGTAATTTAATAAAATTTTCAATTTTCAAAATACAAACCACAAACTTTGCTTGAGTGTATTATGGAATTTAGAAATTCATAGTAATGGATGTGTTTGATTTCAATACTAAATAATTTTAAACGAAAATAGGTGACGTCTACCAAATTGCCACTTCTAGAGATCGTTATTATTCTTAATTAAAAATCATAATATTTATAAAATTATTTTATTATTTGATAATTTAAATGAAATTGACTTTTACAAAAAAAAAATCTTATAACAGTCATAACATAATTATTGTACGAAAGAATACTGATACACATTACTTTTACAGAATTACTTTGTGAATAGGTTCGTGGTAGAAATTAGGTATAATAAGTGAGCCGTAAAGATAAATGACAATGACAGATTTTCTTATCTATTTTTTTGAAACTGTATTATTTTTTACTTAGATTATTTTAAGCAAAACTCCGATTTTTTAATTTTCCGGGAACTTTGGTTTTTCCAAAAATCCATTTCTTTAATATTCTCTAATTTTCCAATATTTCCAAAGATCTGGAAAAAACAGGTTTTGTCTAGCATTTCCTCGAATTTTTCCTACATTTTGAACTAAGAGAAATAACTTTATAGTATTCCATAATATAATAATTAGAAAATTTAATTTTTATAGAACTTGTAGAGATTTTATCGACTTAGCTTTATGACATTCATGTGAGGCAAATTGTTTTCAAAACTTGACAGATGAATCAATCTAATTATAGTCACAATTTAATATTGAAGGACAAATTCGAACAAGAATTACCCATTCTTATAATTTAAATTATTTAACTGTATTACAATACTTAACTTAATATAAACTATTCGTATAACTCGTTTAACTCCTTTCGCATAATAATATTATCGTGGGCACTATAGTGGTCCAATAAAATGCTTATAACACGCAAAGTATGATTTGCAAATTTGCAATACACTGTGCAGCTGTTCGGCAAACGACTATAGTTGTAGTAATAATGCTATGTGTGAGTTACTGTATGAGCTAATAATACCGCCGCCTTGCACCACGCGGTTCCTACACACCTGTGCCCTTAAATTGCATACCCCGAGCGCCGTGTTACTTTTATTCTTGGCGCAAAACACAATAATATTCGTTCGTGAAATCAATTTCACCCAATACTATTATCGTCATCGAAATCGCGGTACGTGTACATAAAAATGTTCTTCGGGGAACCTTATCGGTCAAATTCATTGTGCAAAGGTTGTCCTAGCACACTCTTGCAGCTGCAGTGTGTCACGGCTAAGACCCGCTCCACAATGTACGGATCTCTGCGGTTTCGTGTGACTTTTATTTACAATCTCTGTGCGTTACTATCGTATATTATATATTGTTAAGTTAGGGTCAGTAAGTATGTCTCGACATGGTCCTAAGCGGATAAAACGGTAAGTGCCTATGTATATGTAGTACGCCGTTGAGTTGGGTCATAACGTGTGTGTGTGTGTGTGTTTGTGTGTCAGAATCAGACGTTATAATAATAGGTATATATAACAACGGTCTAGTGTATGCCATTTCAGTCCTGTGTATTATGTCATGCCACTCGTGGCGTCTTCGTGTGAGCCTCTTAAATGTCTGTCAACCGTTTACCTACGACCGTAACACTGGCGTTGCTGAGAAATTTAAGTAAATAAATAAAATACGGCAGTGTTGTTATCTATATAAACCATATAAATGGATAAGATAAACATGTGTGATGGCTATAATGTTTACCTTCAACCGCAGAATATAAAAACAATGGGCTCGTATTATATATAAAACGGCGTTAAAACACATCAGCTGCATCAGTGCATGTTAACATGCCATTGCAACTCTTGAGTGTCGTCCTCGATGCAATCGGCAGTCGAGATGCTCTAGAAACCGACCGATTATTGGTCATGGTAAAAAAATAACTAGTTACGTATAATAGTTGTTCAACGATATTGTTTTGGTGAAAAATAAGTTTTAAAATAAAAACGATTTATCGTTAACGTGAGTAACAAAGGATAATATTCAAATAGTTCAAAAATTAAATGTTATTACTATTATTTTTATATAATATTGTCTCACATTCAAGTACAAATTTAAATAAACATTTAAAACAATTTATATAAGTGAGTGTTTGTAATTTTAATACATTTTAGAAAACTAAAAATCTAGTTCTCTATAATCAAAGAACATAATATAGACACTTTACATATAACAGTTTTTTTTTTTTTTTAATTGAAGTTGTTCAAGTCATTCTAACAAATTACGTAAGTTGGATGAACAATATTGTGAATAATGAAATATCATTACAGTTTGTTTGTTTTTTTTTTTATCATATTTTGTAATTTTTAAAGAAAAATGCTGTATTTTTAAGTGAGCAGTGTGTATGTATAGATTGTGACTTGCATTTTATATTTAATATAATAACGTTTTCCTTTATTGAATTTTTCTCGTGCACCTGTTATCTTTTGTACACAATTTTTATAGTTGGTAATTTTCCATTCAAAATTCTCACCAGTGCTAGTATTGACAAAAGTTGGCAAGCTGTATGATACTGAATAAAATATTATATTAAAATATAAAATATAGAGTAGTTGCATGCGCACTTGATGTATTATAGGTACGCACAGTACTAAATTCAATTTATATAGCTTTAGAAAATATTAATATTGCTTATTTATTTTTTTTACATATTAAAGAAGCAATAATATCTTATAAGCCCAATTATATTTTCTATGATGCATATATTATGGTATATTGTATTACCATAATATGATTTATTAATTTCAAAATCGACTTGTGTACAAAAACTTTTCGATAAAACGAACAAAGTTTAAAGACTTCTTTTTAATGTCGTTTTTTCGATAAATATATTTATATTATTTGCTGTATCAGAAAGCTATTTTACGCAATAGTAATGCAAAAATAGGAATACAATTGTGTACTCATACTTTACTGACTACACTTCAATAATTCATTTTGTTAATTAATTTGATGATTGTGTTATAAACGTTCTTAAGGGCCGTATAAAAATGAAATAAAAAAAAAAATCTATAGTAATGAAACATAGTATCTATTTTTCGCAAAAAGTGTTCGTTGTGCATAACATCAGTTATTATACATTTAATAATAATTATTTAACGATTGAACGAGTTATAGAGTTAATGTAAGAATATCAAATGAAAGAAAAATATAATTAGCGTTACTAAACGTTTTCTTCAGAAAACTTATTTATTATCCTGGAATTATGTGTTTTTAAAAATTTGATTTCAATTTTTTTTGTTTATGCGGCTGAACGAATTTCCTCTTTGAGGATATTAATAATCGGCGCTTTTCTAGAATAATGAGTCGGGTAGAGACAATAATAATACTTCTTAGATATTCGGGTAAGAAAAACTCAAAACCAAAACAATGATTGTTAGTTGTGGTTGTTAAAAATGAAATTTTGATTATGGTATTATTATTATTATTATCAAAAAATAACATCGTAATTCTGACAATTTAAACGTTTGTACTTATACTATAACGCCAAAAAAAGTCATTAAAATTAAATCGGAGAACATTTATGGAAACCAATAAAACTGTATTTTATGATATTATAGCAATTAATTTTATGTATAATCTAAATAAAATATACAACCAAACGAAACGTTGGTAAAATCTAAAATTGTAGAGGTAATGAGTGTGAGTAAAATTGAAACGAATAACACTTCGTGATGGGTAGATATAGACTCAACTGATGCAATCGTTTGAAGTATATTCGATAAAAAATAATCATTAGTTTGTATTACTATTTATTTAAAAAAGAAACAAATAAACAAGCCGTACAATAAATAGCGTTCTACGACTAGTATAGGAAATAACCAGTACCTTGAATACGGGTGGATGATGTGTAAATACGTATAATACTTAGTACGGAGAAAGATCGTTTGATTGTTATTGGTACCACGAAGTGCGGTTGGCAGGACGAAAGAGGAGAAGGAAAGTAGAAATAAACAGTAAAAAACGTTACCTTGNNGGATGATTAGTGTGTCCAACAATGTCCATGGAAACGGTTTCTAAATCGTTTAAGGTATAGTTTGGCTACTTCCACTGACATAACGATCTGTTTTTGATAGTGTCATCGGAAAAATATCATATAGATAGATGCTCCGAAGATAGAACGAAGGACTCTTCGGGATTGGAACACTTGTGTGTTTTATTGGTGTTTGATATTTTTTCTGAACACCAGTATCGTATGGCATGCAAAGTAAAGAAACCAGAAACAACTACAAAGTAGATGACGTCACGCCGGCGTTACGTTTTACAGATGAAACATATATTATTGCACATTTGCGTTCAGCAGTTACAGTTTAGAGTCTGTCAGTTGAATGAACTATATGACCTATAACTGTTGAACTAAAGTGTACAACGTGTCTTTAACAGAATATTGTCGCTACAATCACTCATTGGTTTTTACAATGTTTTAATTTTCATTTGAGTTCTGTGAATTTTCAAGTTTTGATATGAGTCACAAAAGCTGAATGTAAATAATAATTTATTATTTTAATTGATAGTGAGACTGAGAAAACACAAGCGGATACAACGTCATTATT
>PVMI01023932.1:0-18020 GCA_008528875.1 Aulacorthum solani
TTGATTAAATAAAATTATAAAAGTTCATAACATATTTCACAGGCATACAATGATTAATCACATACTTAATTATATGTTTCATTCCAGGATATTATCTCAGGGTAATAATCCGCATAGAACATATAATATTATTATGTCACAGAATTTATTTTTTGTTTTTTTTTTGTTTTCAAGTGTAAATAAAAAATTGGAACATGAAATTGTAACATGGTTACTGCAGTGGTTAGGTGCATATCAGATATATCCACTAGGAGCCAATTTTGTGAGAACGGTCTCGAGGCCAATGAGACCCTCTCCTTCTTCTCTCTAAAATCCAATTGCTTTGCCAAACATGCCTTTGATATTACAAACTTTATTATTTTGAAAAAAGCGTCGGATCGCACGACTACTTGACAGACCACAAATGATTTCCGTACTAAAACGATCGTCGGTCAAACAAAAATCTCAGACGTAGTCTTGTTTCGTTCAATAACCACAATCTATACAATTTTAAACTATTGATTTAGTGTTCCCATTTCATTATTATTATTTCTAACTTCGGTAAACCTATTAACTTCTTTGTTCAAACAGAGTTCATGCAGGTAATGCACCCATAATGCATTCAACGACTGTTCGTATGGAAGACATAAAATCAAAGTTTTTTAAAAAAAAGCTTATAGAATTTGTAAACATTTGATTTTAATAGTACCATATACATATACTATAATATGTGATCATACATCTTGCATAAGTTTAGTGTTCTTCGGATTATAACTTTATTGTAACTTGTAAGTCAAATGCAATGTGACAGGTACCTACATCGACAGCTACATATACAATCATATTATGTTATATGACGAACCATCGAGTTGGTAATAAGACGATTCCCTCGAGCTTAACTATATTTTGACGAACCGTTTTTGATCCGACGGGGAATGTAATATACATTTAGTATCTATTTTACATTTTTATTATAGTCGTTGTTCGAAAAAAAAATGTTGTATTTTCATTATTTTTTTCAATAACCACGCATATTATAATATTTTATATTTTGATAGTATACCGTGTTATAGCTATGGGTTTGCGAACACTATTACCCATATAGGTAAGTATAATAATACGGACGTGTATATCACAATAGATAAACAAAATAGGTGCACACACATTTGTTCTAACAATATTTCCAACAACTTTAACTGAAACTAGATTTCATTACAATTTATTTCACACATAACCTAAACGTCATACTACATAAAAAAATAATAACATATATTAACAAGAATTACTGATGATCAATATTGAAATCGCAAACATGAATACAATTATGTAATGCATAATCTTAGGATACTGTGCAATAAAATATTGATACTTTTGTCATTAATTTTTTTTCTTCTATTAGGTTTATGGTATAGAAAAAATGTTAGGTATATAAACTCTCAATATTGAAATGTCAATGAATAAAAACTAAAATTATTTTACAACGAATTATAAAAATTTCTCTCATATAGAACTTTTTAAAAAAAATATCAGCCAGAAAAGTGCAAACTTTTTTCCGTAGTGAATTGTTTCGTGTTTTAAATAACCGGTAGAATTATATGATTAAACGCTATTTAAAAACAAAGTTTTAGACATGCAGTTATAGAGCCCATCCAATTTATTAATAAATTAAACCATACTAATTTATTGTTTATTAATAATGTTAGTTTCTTGCACTGAAAATTTTGATTGGCTTTATTCTAATTAGAAGTTGTGTTTCAAAATGTGAACATCTAAATACCTTTCAGAAACATGTATTTTAAGATCGCCTATTGGTGAGCGTTAGACAGTTGTTATTTTATGAGTTTTGTGATGTGAATATAGAAGTTTCCAATCTCCTTGGGCCTAAAGAAATTTGAACTTTGAACTAAATGTTAAACAGCTATTTGCATACGCCGCAGATTTTAATAACATTTATTTTAAGTTATGTTAAGATAAAGCAATTTTTGTAAACTGACGGTGGAAAAATCTCATAATATTGTGACATATAGGTTATCATGAATTAATAAAAGTTGTATGAATTAATAACATAGTAACAATATAAATCAATAACAATCAGATTTTTATAAGATTAATTTCCGTGGTATTATACATTTATTTGTAGGTACCTTATAACATTTAATGTATATAAAATTAGGTGTTGAGTTTTATTTTGTGTCTGACGCCACCATTTTAGAGCAGTAAAAATTTTAAGTCTTCAACTTCGTGGTTGACTCCTGATATAAAATTGGTACTTTATTCTTGAGCCTTAAGGGGTAAAAAATAAAATATTCCGATGTATTTTTCTAATAATTCGGAAAAACTAAAAAAAAAAAATGGAAAAATTGGATAATGAATGACTTGTAATTTTCTATAGGATATTATGTTTTGTTGAATATCAATAATAATAATTTGTTTTCAAAATACTCATCAATACCATTGTTAAGTACTAAATAATATTATTATCTCTGATTATATAACATTATACACACGCAATATGCGAAACTAGTATAAACCTTTTGGCCGAGAATATATAGACCAAGTTAATGAAAATGTATTTTATTCAATTTAACTATAAAATGTACAATCAAGTAATTGTGTTCCTTGCAATATATTAAGTCGATAATGCGGTTATCTGTTTGAGCAGGTAATTGAATAATATATTATTTAAATTTTTTTGCTACGTTACCTTGTAAATAATATTATCAAACTAACCTGAATATATTAATCGTGTATATTATGAATTCTTAGATGTACAATTTCATTCATCTACATCCATTACTCAATAGGTACTTATTCATAATTAACGTCAAGCAAAATGTATATTTAAATTCAGTCATATTATTAGTTTACGAAATTACAATATAAAAGTTTTGTGTTGTTGCGTATTTTAATTATGAACACCATTATGAACACCACAAAAAGAAATAGAATATTTTGAATTATTTTTGGAAAATATAAGACGCATGTGATGTCATTAAATGTCAACTTGTGTTTTTAGTTTTATAATCGAAATCATACGAATGAAACAGTAAGTCGGAGAATCCTGTAATTTTACGTAGCATTAGGTACAAATTTCTTCTATTGTGTAAAATAAAATTCATCTACGTTGTGGAGAGAAAAAAATCCGCCGCAAAAACCTAAAGTATTTTACTCTTACTTAGACTCTCTGACATAACGTAATTATTATATAACGTCAACTTGAACGTAGAAATATAAAATATATTTCAAATACACTTCTAAAGCCTGGAGCTGTTTAAAAGTAATAGTAATAATAATAATGATATACTCGTATTTATTTGTCCACCTAAACAAACATATACAGTCTGAAAATCCAAAACCACGTGTGGTCCCCGATTATAGATTTTTCCGAAATCGAATAACAATTTTTAAGGTACTTACTGTAATTATATTGATGACGTAAAAAATGGGACTTTTAAAAAATTATTAATTTATCAGTATTATCATTCACTAGCTATTCTCTTGATACCTTCTATTTATTTTTTTTGTTCCTGTGTGAACCGCAGTGAAAATAAAAATAATAATAATAATAATATTTGCAGGGCACTTGTACCGTGTGGCACATCGTCAATGACCCGTGGAAATATTAATTAACAGTACAAAATTATTTCGATTAACTATATGTACGGTTTTCCATTTTATTTAAAACCACTCTGACGAAACGCACACAATTAACGGGGTACGATAGGAGTTGGGTGGTCTGCAGTTGGTTTCCTGGGGGCAAAAATAGACATGTCTCATTGCGCCCATACAAAATGTCGTATAAAACTGAGTGTTTTGTGCGGTCCCATATTGTTTGCAAATGACAGAAAACCAATAAAATAATTAATTAAACCAAAGTCGAGGTTGTATTATTCGAATCGCTTGACGTGGTAGGTACACACGTATTTACACACGCGACGCGCATATTACATGTTTGAAAACAAACATTACCTAAAAAAAAAAAAAAACCGTAGGTAGGTAATAATATAATATACATTCAATACCATGAAGTCAATTATGGTTTTTTGTTTTCCCTTCTTACTGGAAATCCACAATATTATTAATCCAATTTTTAAAACTAAATTATTGAAATCTTTAGCTTCTTCCAATCATCGTTAAATCTCAATTTCATCAATTATATCTATCTAAAATATTCTCAAAACGTATAAATTTTAAAGTAGTTCCTGTTTCTAGAAATATACTTACTTTGCGCATCAACGTGGTTTTGGATCAAATAAATCTACAATATTACAAATCTTATGTCTTTTAAACACTCCATTGTGGATTCTCTTTCTCGTCATTCTCAATCAACTGATGTGATTTGTGCAGATTTTGAGAAAGTCACTGACAGAGTTGATCATAATACACTTATTATCAAACTAGAAGAAATTGGCTTAGACAACCTCTTACTGTCCTGGTTAACGTCCATTATTTTTCAAGGATGCCAAATTGTTAAAATTATATTTTGAACTCGTTTGATGTTATTTCCGGTGTTCCCCAGGCTGATCACCTTTCTCCTTTTTTAACTTATTTCTAATATATAAATTTATGAATCAATTGCTTTAGCATATTACTTTTTAACGATGGTGCAAAAAAATATAAAGCCATCAATTCACTAACTGACAATGAGTATCTCCAAAATTATTTGATGAGTTTTTGTAATTGTTGCAAATGCGATAGTCTTTCTTTAAATATTGAAAAATGTCAAACAATTACTTTTCAAAAAAACTTTCAAGCTTTTAATTCAACTGTAATCTGAATAATAATGTTATACTTTCTCGTACACGTTCTGTTAAATACATCGGTATCTCTTTGACACCAAACTGTTGTTGATTTCTCCTCATATTATCTCTATTAAAAACAAAGAACTTTCTATATTTGATCTTATCATGCGTGATTATTCTTTTTAATTTCAAATATCTATTTATGCCATCTCCAGGTCTCATAGTATAATATAAGTTATGCTACAATTATGTGGGACTCCAATGCTATTGCTATATCCATCACATAAAAACTTGTTAAATGATTTTTTTTTTGTTTTGTTAGTTTTGAATTCAATATTCAAAGGAATCTTCATTCTGATTATATTAACGTTAGTAACTTATAATAATAAGGGGCTTACGCAATTGTGTATAAAGTTCTAACATTCAAAACACGTTCCTAATACTAAAGTGCTCTCGGATTCCTATCGAACTATTACTAGATTTCGTGATTGTATCAATGTAGACTTACTGCATTAGAGTTATACATATTCACAATACTTGCATTAAATATTATAATATTAAGACATGTCAAATTTAACATTTTACAATTAAGTTATCCACCAATCAAATCAATAGTTACCAAACAACTTCACTTAACATTTATAAAAAAGCATACATAAACTATGTTCGTCTACCTAAGTTAAATTATAGTATTTGAGATTGGCATTGTTGCGTCATAGGCAAGTATCCGTATGGTATTAGTAGTTAACCAAAATACACAGCACTTCATAATCTTAGTTTAAAATGACTTAAAATCAAATTAAATCTCATACAACGTTGTGATACGACTAAACCCTATGTAGACATACCAAAGGTTACAATATATTTTGTTTATTGAACAAAACCTAATACTAGAGAGGTGAGTGACTTCAAATGAAACTTTCAAAAAACGTGTATATATTACACACATTATTTAGACACAAAATAACATAAAATAAAACCAGTAAACAACTTTAAATAACACCAGTACAAGGTAACACATTTACACTCATCGTCTATTTTATAATATCATATTTTTACATATTATTATACAAAAATCCTAATGAGTTAAACCTTTTATCACTCTCGCCATAGTATCAGAGGTCGTCGTGGCTTCTTCTTTTTGAGAAGGACCCCATTTGAATGGTTCATCGACCTTCTTGTACAAACCATTATTTATGTATTTCTCTCCCACAGCCCTTATTAACCATACAATCCGTCCTACTAAACTCCATTGTATTTGTATTCTACTACATCAAAGTTTGAATTTATAAAAATAAATGATTTGCGTTTTTTTTATAAGTTATAGGCATTAATAATTACCATGCTGTAAGTTTTTACGCTGTAATGTTGTTAACGCCTGTCATCGCATGTTTATTAAAAACATTTTAAATTAACTCTTAGAATAAAAAAAAATAGTGCTATAATATGTAAAATAATATAAGTATAGCTACATTAATTTAATATTTTATAAATCGTTCATAGTTTTGAATGTTTTATCGTTAAAACCCTTTTAGCCATTAATCGACCATTGAGTTAAATAGGAATTTAAGTGATTTCATGAACAAAACTAAATACTTAGTAAATGATCAGTCATGTTCAGTGATAAAACATGAAAGTTCGTATTCCAAGCCGATAAAAAATAATGTATACACTAATATTATTAATACGTATGTGAAACACCCGAGAATCTAAATAAAATGTTCTCATGTCCGTCAAAGGGTTTGTCGTGACTCATGGCAACAATATATATTTTAAATACACACAAATGTATACTGACTATTAGTCCGATAACCATTATTAATGAACTGTGAAAGTTTGAATAGAAATGTTGCTATTAAAAAATAAGAAAAATACTATATATAAATAGATAAGGATCAAAGCAATAAAAAAATATAAACTCAAACCAAATGTATACCCACAATGATGTATGAAACTGTTCATATTACTAGTTCATATTACTTAGGTAGTTGTTTAAAGTGCTTTAGAATTCAATTTTAAAAACTTAATGTACGACATGAACGAATTTAAAATTTAAAAATATGTATTGATTTATGTGACTTCAGTCGTGAATAATCAATGTTGATATTTAAAATATAAATTGCAAATTGTGCGTAATATAACTTAAAAGAGTAATAATGTATTAATCGCGTTTCGCAATGTGCTGCTTTTACAGCTGCAGATGGTACTTCGTTCTATCTAAAGCGGTTAGGATATCTTATCCGGTATTTTAGCGATATTGTAGATCTTGTAATCAAAGTGGTAAAGTAACCCCGTTTTGAATAACAAAATATTTCACTTACAATAATGTAATGATTGTATATCATACGAAATACTAAAATTCATGTAAACCGTCACTATAATAAGATATGAATTTTCTATTTTCATGTGATGTAAAATAATAATATTGAATAACTACCTGCCTGTGTAACTCGCTGCACGTGAGCATCAGTTACGGAAACAATGTTAGATAATCGATTTTTGTAGCGACTAGCTGTCTGTTGTGAGTACTCGTGATCCGTGTTGTACATCCTTAACTGAACTGACTGGATGCGGTCCCCGACGTCTGTCCATGGGAATGTTTAGGATGTGAAGAGTGGAAAGTAAAAGACGTTGTTAGAGTGTCCACCGTTTAACCAGTTAGTAAACATCGGTGTAAGTCGATGATAATCGACTAGTTAGATATTATCCTAGTGCTATGCACCGTCACAAGTCCGGTGGTCTTTAGTACCTATGTAAATAAGTTTAGAGTGTAAAACAGTGTTATGAGTTTCTAGGAAGTCAGTCATTTTAAGTTAAAATCGATTTAAGTGCAACTCACCTACTCGTGGGTAGGCAATCTGGTTGCATTGGATCGAGAAAATTATTCAAGCAGCATTTCAGGTATTCAATCCATTTGAAATCAGTATTTTGTGAAAAACCACTACAGCACTTAACATATAGACTCAATCTTAGAGGATTTTTTGTAAGCACTGCCTGATTTTCCATAAGCACTGACAGCCTTTCCTTAAGTCATAATTAAGTAACATTTTCTGTATTCAATGAAGATTTCAATTACCATCAAAAATGATGATAACATTTTTCAACATACCAAAACCCAATCATTATATTGTAGTTAAAAATCAATATAGTTTTAAATTTTAATTTGACCAGCTTGACAACTTAATCTTGTGCTATTGGTGAAATAAAAGTGCTATTGTATTATAATTAACAACACTGTTTAACTTTATCGTGTCCACAACATTAGTACAAAACTGTGATTTTATGGAAAAGGACTAATTTTGTAGGCACTATACGATTATCTCATCTTAAAATGTTAGCTACACTGTCAGTAGTGGGGACGTCTAACACTGAGAAATAAGGGAATTGGATATCGTGGTTTTCTGATTTTGTCTAACAAACGAGGGACATAGAATTTTAGACGTATTATTTGCAAAACGTACCAACGATTGATCTAATGAAGTGATCAAAAACAAATTTGAATTTGTCATCAAGACTATACCTACTTGTCACTTGAGATCGTCTTTTTCGAATTTTTGATATTATCTTCCAAATTCCCAAAAAAAACTTTACATTAAAACAGAAGCGATTAACGAATAATTAAAGTTAAAATAGTCAAAAATGTGGGTAAATGCGAGTGTGTTACGTAAAGAAAGAAAATCATAACAAAACGCTCCTTTTTCCTCTATAAACAACTTACTTTTGAAAAAAATATAAAAATAACCAGAAAAAGGTTCAACGGGTTTTTTCCAACTAAATCTCGAGGGCTGGCGGATAATAACAAAATATAAAGCGGAGCGCCTCGAGAAACGTAGTGGCGACTCATATTGGCCATTCTTCTTTCCCTTTGTTTGTAATAATGATATTGTACACACCAAAACGAATTAAATGTCGTAAAATAAAAAGCGATCTAATAGGTATTGTGAATTCCACATCTCGCGTGAAGCACAAGTCGTCGCAATATAATTACTATACCAAATTCAGATGGAAAACAAACAACAGATGCCATCGCCGTCTGTTTCTCAACAATATCGATCCACGACGAGTGCAAACCGTAGTTCATCGCGATGTTATAATACATTGTATAGCGATTTAGGTATCTATATATAGGCAGGTATAGTTACAATAATATAATTGTCGTGGTGGAGATCTCGCCGGCGCAAACGGATGGCGGAGGATATATTTTATCAATTTAAAGCGCTTTTTGCGAGGCGGCTGGGTTTCGGATTCCGACGACGACAACGAAGACGATAATAATATAAATTCGTGAAATCCGTCGGAGGCTATACATAATAATATAATACAGTGATTAACGGCCCCGCCGCGTTTCCTTCTGTTTTTAATTCATTATACCGTCGCCTCCGTCCGCCGCCGTCACAACGATCGTATATATTCCGCGGCAGCTATGCGCACCAAAAATATTATTATTTTATTATTATTAATATTATAATAGCAGTGCCGAGGCCTGACCGGCGGCGGCAGCGGCGGGTGCGTCTAGGGCCGTGGGTGGGCCGCCGTAGCGGGTTTTTCGGTTTTTCAGCGCTTCTGGCCGACCGCCCCGTACGATATAATATAATATATAATAATATAATATCATGGAACATGCTATGCGGACGAATCACGAATATACAACTGCTGTTGCACTTGATCGATGGCACCTCCCCTCCGACGCTGGAAACCTCCGCTCGATCCGTCATAATAATCGACTTAAACGATGACCCGTCGCCGATGATTCTTATACCGTTTTATTATTATTGTCGTTGTCGGACACGTGTCCGGGCGAGAGACTCTGTGGCACTATTTTTTGGCCTTCGCTCCGCCGGACGCATCCCCGCGAGAATCGCTCGGCTGCCAATCAATCAATGCGATCCGTCCGGACAGACGCCACCGCGGCGTGCCTATATCTCTGAACGCATACAAATATATTATTATGTTTCCGGCCAATGCCGTACATATTATTGTTATTATTATTGTGCGTGTGTGCGTGTGTGTGGGCAGTGCTTGTACGGTCGCTGTTATTTGGATGACGTCATATCATATTTTAATCGCACCCGATCGGATTATAATAACATCATCATGACGCAGCCCGAAACGTATTATATTTTGACGTAACAACAATAATATTGATAATAATATTGCTTATTTTGTTAACAATATGATACTCACCCGAGCGACAGGGAACCGATAGGCGAGTAATAATAGAATTATCTACTTGATATTACGAATTGCGATAGTAATTTGATAGTTTTTTTTTTCAATTAAAGCTGTGATTTGCTTTCAATATAAGCTGTGTAAATAATATTGTAACCATATTATAACATTATCATAATAATATTATTGTTTAAAGTTTATATAGTTTTATTTAGCTTGAAGAACTTGTAAATATAATACGAGTTTCCTCGTGAATTTTTGTGAAATTAAAAAAAAAAATGGTGAGGGTAAGTCCACAATATTTTTTTATGAATGTTTTGAATTTAGAATTTCGACGAAATTCTTATACATCACAAAAAAGTGAAAATTATTTTAGGGTTAAGAATTATCAAAAATGTTCCTTTTTACATTTGAGATTTTAACAAGATTCCCCTTAAGATTTCCTACATTTAACGAAGAAAAAAGTTTTACGGAAAGTCAAATTAATGTATTTACGAGAGTTTGAAGTTAGACATTGGATTCAACCGTAAATTAGCAAAATTTCATACAACTATTTTCTTATTTTGTTGTTGTTCAAAAAATAATAACCGAAAGTAATTGAAATTTCCATCAAATGTTTATTTTATCATTTTCTTTGCATGAAAATATTTTTAAAATATTTTTAATTATTTATGGACATTTGAAATTTGAAATTTTTTTCAGTTTTTTTAATCTTTAAAATATAAATGTAAAGTTAAAATCAAATGATTTAATACATTTATGATTTTTTTGTATAAAGAAATTATTTGACTATTATTTTTTATTAAAAGTATAAGGTATAGTAGTGTAGATGAAAGTATGTTTGTACTTGTAGACCTGCTGTCCTGAAACCTCACACGATACACCTTTTTATTTTCTTGATATTGAAATATTATGAATTTACTTTTATTGCAATGATAATTTTAATAAACAAATAATTGTATATTATTTTAAAGTAAACACTCAACATTATCCAAATGTATGCTATACAATTATGTGTGTAGCGATATTTGTACGCTTTTGTATCTTTTTATTTATTGGTGATAATTTTATTAAAAAAATTTATATCAAAAGTGATACATCCCCAAATGATCCTATATGTGAAATTGTATTTATTTTTACCTACATAATTTAGGCATGTTTCCGAAATATCCATTTAATAGGAATGATACATTAGAATTTCGTTGCTAAAATTAATATTTCAGATTTTTTTATTTTAATTAAAACAAAGCTGCTAAAAACTAAGAAAGTTTTTTTAACCACAAAAATATCAAACATTTTATTTCTTATTCGCGGGCTACAGAAAATTGAGGCTTGTTACTATTTAAGTAAATATTTATAATTATTTATTTAATATAGATTCTAGTTTATAATTTTTGTTTTTTTTTATGATCACAGTTTTAGTACAAATTTTGTGACTTAGGTATGAATGTATGATAAGCGTTAAACTTATTAAAAAAATTTCGTATTTAATTCTGTGCTTTGGTTTCAAAATATCATATCACAAAATCATAATTAATTTTTAAGAGCATATTTTAAATAATTAAAGGCATTTTCTGCATAACATTGTGCATACATACTTAGTTGGCTTTATTTTATCATAATTCTCTCTTTCCGTGCTCTGAAGGAAATCCGTGGAAGGATTAACTTGCACCAAAACACTTCTAATACGATATTATATTTTAGTTGAACGCAATACCACAATAAATATGATAATGAAATACACCTGGTATGGATATAATATTATTATGTTATATAGCAATTATAAAAATAAAAATCATTTTTTTCAATATTCTATGTTTTGCGCCCAATAATAATTATTTCGATAACAGTTTTCCGATACAACTATATTTTATCGTATTTCGAAACGTCGCGGTCGGCCCCTTATTTACCTGAGCGAAATAATTTTAACAGATCCCTCCTCGTTGTATACAATAGTACAATATAGTATATAATATATATATATATACGCTCGGCATACGTGATATTATATTATATTGTAAAGTCCGTTTACTACGAATATAATAGCGCAAAAGCACGTTCCGTTCGAGAGTATTCGTAGGCGTGTGTCTCAGATCGAGGACATAACAATATGTAGGTATAAGACTTGTTCGTAGTACGTGTTAAACCCCCTCGAATAGGGATTGTTGTTGTTTGACACGTTTTCGCCATGAATATACATATATAATAATAATATTATATATTGTATAACATGAGCCCGCGGGATGGATATTTGTCTTCGTTTCGTATAATACTTTTTCTCCACGTGTCAATCAGTCTTACCGTGAACTGTTTACCGATCGTAATCGATAATATTGTACCTAATGAATGAGGAAAACAAAAAAATAAAACGTGTTTAAAATAGCATAATGGGTGTAAAAGAAAGCACTGGCGTATTTTGTTCTGGGAAAAAGTCTCAAACTCCGTTTCGCGTATTACTATTATTATTATGGACACCTGCAGCGTTTCTTTACTATTTTTCACTTTCTACGTTTGTGTCGACTGAACTGAAATAATGAAACAACACCTCATTGTGCACTGTCGAAACCACGTGGAAACCTTGAAGTAACCTAGGAATTCCAGAAAGCGGTTTCGAAGTTCTGCGCCCTATTGAAAAGAATAGCCATAGTATTATTTCATTTCTCAAAATATGTATTGACGTGTATAACGCAATTTAATGAATCCTATGTATTCATTGTTATATAACTAATATTTATGTCGTCGTAATGGCCTTAGTAGTTGATGATTAACCACGAAAACGAAACAATATTTTAATTAAGGTCGTCTCGAAAACGAAACCAGGGGAACTAAAAATAATAACCTCCACTTGCAGGTCGAATAACATCATACGCTCTCGGCGGGCTTTTAATCAAAACAAACGAAAAATATACTAAATACCTACATCGATAAATATTGTGTACTGTGTACTCACGGTGGTATGTAGGCTGGGTGTATCATCGCGGTATCTGTTTTGACATAAATGTTTTCGTTTTGGTGTATCTACCCATCGTTGTAATAACGGTAATATTATTATAACGCTAAATCGTCAAAATGTTATTTGATTAACGAAAGGAGAACACAACATTTGAATACGAAACTCAATTTTATATAAATAAAAAACGATAATAGAAATAAAAGAGTTTTTTGTTATTATCGGGTTTTTTAAACATTTTTTTTTTTGGAACTCGATATAAAATAATGTAATAATTATCGTCAGTCGATTATATAATGTATCGATGAGTCGGCGTACGTGACCGTTGTGCGGAACACGTAACTCGCAGATATTATATTTAGGTAGCCTTTTTACTTTTATATTTTTTTTGTTCAGAAATATTGCGATTAATTTTCGAAACCAATGTACATAGTAGTATTTTTTTTCTTTTAGTTATACGCACTACGGTTTAATAGAATTTCAAACCTACCTAATAAAAAATATTTTTTTTTTTTGTACATTTTTAATTTTATCGTTAACGTATATGTACACGTAAACATATTATTATACCGTTATAAAGCTCTCCATAATAATAATAATAAACATGTCAATTTAAAAGTGTATATAGGTCCCGAACCTCGCAGAGGGTTGTTTTTTAATACTACGAAATAATATCCTTGAAAAATAGTGTGTAGTTTAATATTTTCTGCTCATTAAAAAAAATATATTTTGATTGTTTGTACGACGAACACTGTTTATGGTGTTCACGGCTGACATTCAATGATTCCATACCGATTTTATTTTCAAGAGTGCCATAATATAACGAAAAAAAATTTCCCAGTATTTTTTTTAATGCATTCATTTTCATCGGCGAGCCGTAAAACTTGCGTTTTTTATTACCACCATAAGTAAGTCCATTGTTCCTTTCTTAAAATGTTTAATATGACGTTATAAAACCAAATCAGGCATTGTGGTTTAACGGCGTTCCTGGGCCCTCTGGAAAAAATGGAGAACAGTAAATTGTATTTTATTGGACACGATATGACTATACTACATCATAACTATATCCATAAGTAAGTTATGAGAACAAATTCGAGTGAGCTGAGAGTTTTCAAAGTATGGTTTTTATTATGAAGTCATAACATTTTGGGGATTATTCTTTTACATATGTTTACTATACAATTTAAATGTTATCAGTGCTTCCATTATGAAATAGCGTAAATATTAAATGAGTAAATAATAACATGGAAACGTTTATCATAGGTACCATTATGATTATTTCGACAACACAGATATTTGTATGTAATTATAATTTTGAGTTGTACTTAGGTTGTAGTTATAGGGGAATATATTAAAGGGCGCATCTTTAACATCGTAAAGTGACATCAATAACCTGAGAACACTTTGAAGAATATTTGATAACACATAATTAAGAAGTTTGGAATAGCTTTTATACACATATTTTTTTTACCATATTATAATTGTTGTCAAAAGTTTTCTCAAAATTAAATTCAACACTGTATACCGTTGTATGCATGCGCCAACCAATATTAATGTCTGATTTTTCTTTTCCATTACATATTTTTTTAAATATTCACTGGATATTTTTATTCGAAAACATGGAGAAAATTAGACTTTTGCAATTTGCAGTATATTACGTGACTTGCAGACAATACAATATTTATATTTGAAAATAAATAAAAACTTTTCATGAAAAAAAATACTTTTTGACCATTTTTTAAACATAAAATATCTGCTGAAATATTTGAATATTGTTATCAAAATGTTTTTACTCCAAAAATTATACACGTACGTGGTTTTAAATTAAAATATTTATGATTATATTCTGTTTATTATAATATTAACTATAATATACTTTAACCATATAATGGTGCGTCACTTATTGTAAGTTGTTAAAAGTTTAACAAGTAGTTGTAATAATTATTATATGAGCATTGATTACTTCAGATTATGTTTTAAAAAGATATTTAAAAAACATAAATTTTTATTATTGCCTTATTATAGTAAGCTCTTTAAAACAATTGTTATAAGGTACACATGTGGATGAAATATCTTAATTCTCAACATTATTTTCGAGGAGAAATATCGAGGTATAATAAGTAGTGTAGTGGAACAATAGCAAGGTATAGTTAGAAACTACAGTGGAATAATCTTGTGCCATCTTACTCAGTTTATCTAAACTTTGAACGTTCATTAATAAATAAAAACTATTACTTAAATATTCGATATTCGCACTGTAGTATCATTATCGTGGTGCTTTTACTTTTGATTATGAAATAAAAAAATATGATTTGGCTTAAAAAAAATTAAAAAACAAAACCATAAAGATAATAATAACACGATATAATAGTATAGCAACAACAAGAATCGTTATCAAATGTTTTTACTTGGCAATACAGACGCAGGATGTCAGTTAATATTAAAGCTTAAAAGTACTGTGTATACATTCCGTACGTAAAACTCGCTGGCGTTGGCCGTTTTCCCGCTGTTGGTCGGAATTCGGTGAAAACATCAGTGAAAATAATATATACCTATACTTTGGCGGCTGGGCAGTGGTCACCGGCCGAGTACCCACAAATTTAGTTTTCCACACACTTATGGGTATACCTATTGCATAGTCATATGTATAATACCTACCTGCGTAGGTATATGTATTATACATGGTATAATATGGTCACAGCATGTTCACAGGCATCCGAGAATTCCATTGCCGCGGGCCCATTAATCTGGTCCAGACATAAAAACGAGCTTGATGTCACGGTGGAGTAACAATTTTTTTTTATTTTCGTTTGTTTTATCCCCACCCACCGCCGCCGTGTGCTGTCGACCATTGCCGACTGGCTTATCATCTCGGTCGTGTACACACACACACAAACACACACACTCGGACATACAGCAGAAAGTCGCCATTATATCGTTAAACATGAACGCCAACATGGAGTCGCATGGTGGAGGTCGTAATTTACGTTTACGATTCATTAAGGCTCCGGATATTTGTTTTTGAAACGTCCACCACTCCGTCCGCCGGTCGAAGTTAATCGTTATGATGTAGGCAATATTGTTGTGTCACAGACTCGGCTCGTTAGCTGCCAAAAATTTGTCAAAATCTGCCCCCCTCACGTGCCCGTGCGCTTCACGAGAATGGCGATTTATTATTTTTGGAATCGTTTTTCCCCTCTTGCAAGTCATATTATTATTATTAGAAAAAATTTACACATCAAACAATTCGCTTAGCGTTTCAAATTCAACTACTTCTGTAACCACTCGAATAACCAACATATATTATATGGGTACACCCCATACACGTACTTACTATTATAATATTACACAGACAAGTGCCCTTTCCAAAACCTATAGAAGTTTTGAATTTTTTTCCTCTTGAACTCTCTCCTGAATCCCTGTTGGTTTTCCTTTGTATACATTTTTTTATCACTATTTAATCCAAAACGTAGATACTAAAATTCGTTTTTTTAATTTTTTATTAAGTTTGAAGTTAAATTAAAATTATAATTCTAGGATATTGAACACATTTGAATCGTTTTAAATATAAATAATATTTCATTAAATAACTAAAAACCAACCAAATTGTCTTCAAAATGATTTGTTTATTTAAATATGGTTTTTTTTTATTAGAAACAATTGAGAGACAGAAAAGCACTTCTCCCGACAAACCAATATTTTTGAAATTGTACGTTTTGACCTCTCGATTATTTAACTCATTTTCAATATAGGTCCAATAATTCACAAATATAATCCCGTATCTATAACTAGTAGACTTGTAGACCGAATAATGTACCTACGTGTTTTGCATTAATAATTAGTACCAATGATTGAAAGACTGAAATACACACGCAATAACATCGTTTTTTCTCTCTAAACCATTCTACGTTTTAGTACTATGCTTATTAGTTGTAAGCATTACGTATTTTACAACTATAATAATACTCACTACAAGTTACAAAACAGGTAAATATTATTATCATAGTGCAATCGTATTGATTTGATTTATTTATAAATTCTTATGAAATTTACGATTGACGTCGAACTACTTGTGTAGATAATAATATAATAGCATTATGACAATATACCTGCATAGGTACTCTTGAAAAATAAGAATTTTTAAATAATAATATTAATCATTATTATAGGTACAACCCGACTACCGGACAGACCACCATAAATCGATCGTTAGTACTGCGTTCGAGTAAAAACCATTGATGTAGTAACAGGAATAGTATATTAATATGTCTCTAATTCAACCGATCTGTAGACAAGCCTAGGGCCCAAGCTGATTCTCGAGAGTCTTTCCACCGTAAACGAATGCGATTTAACCGCCAGCAGTTTTTACGGTCTACGATTTACCTTTACAACGACTGAGGATAATAATAATAATTACGACGTAGTTTAACCCTCCGAGCGTAACCGTGTGGGTTAGAACTTTTATTATAGCCGTCCTATTTTGATTTGACGAAACTCGCAACACTCGCTTATTCCTCATCGTTGCAGCGATGTTTTCAATCTAAACATTTAATTATATTTTTTCACCGCAACAATTATAGACAAGTACTGATTAACGACAACGAAATGGTGACCGAAATATCTACATTATGGTCGAATAATAATAAACAATTATACATTTCTCGAATTTCAGTCGTTACTGAGAATTTTAATTTGTCAATCATTCTGGCAACTCGACGTTTCTTTTTCAAACAGAGTTATATTATTTTTTAATGAAAAGTTTAAAATACTCGACGTCTTGCAGCCTTGGATTGTTATCAAATATTTATAATACCATACCAAGCACACCGCCCTCTGTCGTAATTAATAAAGTCTGTTACAGACTGCTGATCTGTTGTCTTTATCATTGATATTTATAACCCTGTAATTGTATCAATTGAATTTTTTGGATATCGCGCAGAATAGGACTTTAGATTCTGAGAAGAGCAGTGATCTGAGTTCCTTTTTGTGGGTCTCTTATCACATTTTGAGGCAGTAAAAATGTTTTGACGACTGTGGATAATAATAATTAAGAAGCATTTTACCCCTCAGAGTGTAACCCACATGGTTAGAATTTATATTATCGCCGCCCTATTCTGATTTGATGAAACTCGCACCACTCGCTTATTCCTCTTCGTTGCAGTGGTGTTTTTGGTGTCTGC